>JACDJE010000474.1:73405-182008 GCA_016647715.1 Pavo muticus | reverse complement strand
CCCCTGCCCGCTGGTAAGGTAGAACAAGTCCAAGACCACCTCACGAGACTGAATGCATACAAGTCTATGGGGCAAGATGATATGCATCCCAGGGTCCTAAAGGAGCTGGCTGATGTGGTTGCTGAGCTGCTTTTCATCATATGTTTGAAAAGTTATGGCTGTCAGGCGAAGTCCTCAGGGACTAGAAAAAAGGAAACGTCACTCCCATTTACGAGAAAGGGAGGAAGGAAGACCCAGGGAACTACAGACTGGTGAGCCTCACCTCTGTGCCTGGGAAGATCATGGAACGGATCCTCCTAGAAGCCATGTTAAAGCACATGAGGGTTGAGCAAGTGATCTGAGGCAGCCAGCATGGCTTTACCAAGGGAAGGTCATGCCTGACCAATCTAGTGGCCTTCTATGATGGAGTGATGACACTGGTGGACAAAGGGAAGGTGACCAATGTCATTTACCTGGACTTCTGCAAGGCCTTTGACATGGTCCCCACCACATCCTTATCTCTAAACTGGAGAGATACATATTTGAGGGGTAGACTATTCCGTGGATAAGGAATTAGTTGGAAGGCCATAGATAGAGGGTTGCGGTGAATGGCACTATGTCCAGATGCAGGCCAGAGAAAAGCAGTATCCCCCAGGGGTCTGTCTTGGAACCAGTGCTCTTCAACATCTTCATCAATGACATCCATGATGGGCTTGAGTGCACCCTCAGCAAGTTTGCTGATGACACCAAGCTGAGTAGTGCAGTTGACATGTTAAAAGGAAGGGATGCCATCAAGAGGGACCTCAACAAACTCAAAAGGTGGGCCCAGGTGAACCTAATGAGGTTTTGCACGTGGGCCAGAGGAATCCCAGGCATATATACAGACTGGAAGGAACAGTCCCTGAGAGTAGCCCTGCAGAGAAGGACCTGGGGGTCCTGGTGGATAAAAAACTGAACGTAAGCCAGCAGTGTGCTCTTGCAGCTTGGAAAGCAAATGGTATCCTGGGCTCCATCAGAAGAGGGGTGGCCAGCAGGGACAGGGAGGGAATTGTCCCTCTCTACTCTGCCCTTGTGAGGCCCCATCTGGAGTACTGCATCCAGGTCTGGGGCCCTCAATGCAAGAAAGACAGGGAGCTGTTGGAGAGGGTGCAGAGGAGGGCCATAAAGATGATCAGGGGGCTGGAGCACCTCCCCTATGAAGACAGGCTGAAGGAACTGGGCTTATGCAGCCTGGAGAAGAGAAGGCTGTGAGGAAACCTCACTGCAGCTTTCCAGTACTTAAAAGGGAGCCTATAACAGGAGGGGAATCAACTTTTTACTAGGGTAGACAGCAGTAGGACGAGGGGGAATGGTTTTAAGCTCAAGAAGGGAAGGTTTAGATTGGATGTCAGGGGGAAGTTCTTTACAGAGAGAGTGGTGAGGTTGGAACAGGCTGCCCAGAGAGGTTGTGGATGCTCTGTTCCTGGAGGTGTTCAAGACTAGGTTGGATGTGGCCCTGGGCAACCTGGACTAGTACCAGATCTGGAGGTTGGTGGCGCTGTCTGTGGCAGAGGGGTTGGAGATTGATGATACTTGGGGTCCCTTCCAACCCAAGCAATTATGTGATTCCATAATTCTATAATGGGTCTGGGTGCTCAGAAGGACTGAGCACATACACCTTCCATTCCTTCTGTATGGAGTTACCAGCTAGTCAGATCTACTGGTAAGGGGCCCCATTCACCTTTTTATGGCTGGCTTAAGTTTGGCTGAAACAGCAAATTGAGTAAGCGTTTGACATTCAACATGAATGCCTCAATAGAGGCTTCCCAGCCACCAGGATTCCACAGTAATCAGTAAGGTTGCCAGGGGCACAGACAGGCATGGGTTATTTGAAACCAAGACCTGAAGGCCATATTCATCTTATCTTATATGGCTGCCTACAGAACTGTGCTAAATCTTCTGCTGATTGCTATAACGCACAGTCATGTGGCAGACAGTTCTGTCCAGCTCCCTGGTAAGCAACATGCTATTCATTTGTCATGGTTTTTATCTCTAGACCTGTTTCAGTGACAGGGGGACAGCAGGCCCACAAGCCCACTGGTCCAAAAAGGGAAAGAAAAGGAAAGGAACAAAAGGGGAAAAAAAGTAGCAGCAAAAATCTGAGGAGGAAAACAAACTTAGTTTACTAATTATAGTAGCGAAATACAAGTTAACTGGGATTGAAGCTAATAAATCAAATAAATGAGAGAGAGAGTTTCTGAAAACTCTCTTACTCTGATCTGCCAGCAAGCAAAGAGATAGTCTTGTGACTTCCAGTCAATTTTATCTTTCCCTCTGAACAGAAAACAGAAACAGAATAATAAAGTCTTCTGGGAGCTGTAGTTCACTCTTCTCTTCTGAGAATCAGGTACCTGAAACTATCAACAATCCACAGAACTACAGCATTAACTCTTTAACTCCCAGTACGCTACACGATGCTATAGGATGGGGAATACCAATAACAAGCCACAAAACCATGACATTGTGCATGATCTACTGAACTATTTAAACTCAGATATGAAGAGACTGAGAAAGGCCCAAAGACAAGGGAAAATATCTCCTAAACAGTTACATTGCATTAACTACTTTGAGAAATTAGCTTAGCTGACCAACTGCATGTCACTGACTACATATCCTGTCACATCAATATCTTATTCAGACAGTTAGAATTAGAAAGGTTGGGTCCTGAGATATTTAAAGACCTGTGTAAATTTTGGGGTGAATGAAACTGAAATGAAGTCTAATGTTTAATTTTCCCTCAGTCAGAAACAGCAGAAACAGTATCCTACAAATAGGTTAGTTTTTCTTCTTCTACTCTTTAAATCCCTGTCTGTGTTATGCAGTTCTCTGTATCTCTCCCACTGTTTTTGCTGTCCAGCTGTTTCTGCTAGTCGCTCTCTTACATACTTATATACAGCAAATGGTTCAAACAAGAACTAGCTTTCCTTGCACTTGAATCACATCGCAAAAGCAGAATGAGCTTTTGGGATCAAATAATTTCAGTAAAATGCAAGCTAACATACTGTAATGTAAAATGTGGAAATAATTTCATCTATACTTAGTATAAAGTTTTGAGAATTTCTACCTCACTTCTCTGTTCCTGGCTATGAAGAAAGGTACAGTGTATCAGCATAGTCCTTGGCAATATCTTGCCACTCAGCTTTCTTTTTATACAGCACCAAACCCATGCCTAATTTTCCTACTACAGTTTCTGCTAACATCATCCAAATTAAATTTGCCTAATACTTTACATTATTTTTGCTCTCAGGATTTTCTTCAAACTGGCTACTAACCAAAATGATATGACAGAGCTCTACCCAGTGGAGAAAGATGTATGAAGCTCAAGGGCCAATAACCATCTTCTCCATGTTGGTATGCAACCAATCTTTTCCACCAGCAATTGTAATCTGAGAAAAGAAATATACATTCACTCTAGCTGAAAGGCATGCCACGTTCTTTCTTCAGAAGTATCAATAAGCCAGTCCTTTCTCAGTAAGATAACTGTTAAGGTCAGGAGAAATATATTCATCTCAGGGTATTCATGCAAGGAGACAACAATGACCTGCAACTACACAAATAAGTTAGTGGAAAGGGGAACCAAAACTATACAAATAGTAACATGTCTAAAAAGGGGAATTACCAGACACAAAGATCACTAAGGTGGCTTAGGCAACCCATACCGCATAAGAGCTTAAGACCAGAGAAACTTTGCCAAGGGAGAAGGAATATGAATGGTAGGCTGCTTCTTTGGGATGTACTGAAAAGGGAAGTGGAACGTGCAAACAGGGCTGCTCAGGCATATCTTTTAGCATCTTGTGCTTGATCACAGCTACTCCAGGTAAGAAAATAAACTTGCTTCATTCATGAATCTGTCTGACTTACCTCTATGATCAGGGATGTGAACACTCTAACATTTATGAAGATTAACAGCTTCATATTGATCTTAGTGTTGACACAGTGGCCAGAGCTTCTGTCAGTGCTCTGGTGGTATAATCACAGGGACGAGTACCTCAAAATAATCAACGTCCTTAAAGTTTTTGACTTGGTAGGTTTTGTAACTGTACACTACAGTAAAAAGTACCCAAACACAAACATGAGATTTATATCTTCCAATGTACACTCCATTCTGTGAGTTAATTCCCTAGATTATTTTACTACCAAACATCAACAGGCATGCAGTACATACAAAAAACACAAATGCAAAAAGACACAATTGAAGTTTGTGATGCATCATCTGAGAGTCTCCTTTAGATTTGTCGCCTTCTCTTCTCCAGCTATCAAGAATGCAATTACTGGGTGCAACTAAAAAGCTGATGTGCACATACATGCTAAGAGAGACAGGATTGATCTTACCGTCAGATTTCCACACTGTATAAAAATAGACGCACGGATGGCTAGAGAACGTCATAACTCTCCTTGTTCAGATTTTGCAAGAGGAAATGACCATGCTGAGCCAGTAGCTGGTACTGGGGAAGAAATAAGGCAGAAGGGAGTGGTGTTTGTGCACTCACTAGTCCTTCCCAGTACCAGTCTATTACAAAGCATGACAGCTGATAGTGGAGACAGTGCCATATCTTTTTATCCACACCTAGACAAAGATGAAGAGTATTGGGTTACCTTCAAGATTCATAATACACATGATGATGCCTTCCATAATCAGGCTCCTGAAATCTTGCCAGTTACAAATGTCCAGGTGTTTGAACAACTTAGCTGTGTATATTTCCAAGGTCACATTGTAGTATCTCCTCTGGAACTCTGGGATTTTTCTAGAGTATTTCCCACAGGGGGTAGTAGATAGGACCCAGGTGGTGGAGCAAGAAACTGATGGCAAGCCTTTGAAGCGGTTTTCCAAGAAGTGGACTTCAGTGTGTTGGGTAGAATTCACTAAATCATAGAGTCACATAATAACCTGAGTTGGAAGGGACGCATAAGGACCATCAAGTCCAATTCCTGGCTCCACACAGACCACCCAAAAATAATATCATATGTCTGAGAGATTTGTCCAGATGCTTCTTGAACTCTGGGAAGCTCAGTGCCATGGCCACTTCCCTGGAGAGGATGTTCAAGTGCCTGACGACCTTATTGTGAAGAACCCTTTCCTGATATTCCAGCCTGACCCTCCCTTATCACAGCTTCTAGAGAGAGGAGATCAGTGCCTGCCCCTCCACTCCCCATAGTGACAAAGTCATAGGCTGTGATGATGTCTCCCTGCAGTCTCCTCTTTTCTAGGCTGAACAAACCAAGCGACTTCAACATACACCTCATACATCTTCCTCGCTAGACTCTTCACCATCTTTGTAGTCCTCCTTTGGACACTCTCTAATAATTTTATGTCCTTTTTGTACTGTGGCACCCAAAACTGAACACAGCGATCAAAGTGAGGCAGCATCAGTGCAGTGTAGAGTGGGACAATAACTTCCCTTGACCAGCTAGCAATGCCATGCTTGATGCACTCCAGGAGGTACATCAAGGCTAACTATAGCTAGCCTTCTTGGCTGCGTGACTCACTGACTCATGTTCAACTTGCTGTTGACCAAAATCTCCAGATTTCTTTCAACTGGGCTGCTCTTCAGCATCTCATCCCCCAGTCTGTATGTATAGCCAGAATTGTATGTATAGCCACCCTTCCCAGGTGTAAAATCTGGTGCTTGCTCTTGTTAAAAACCTCATGCAGTTGGTGATTGCCCAGCTCTCTAATCTGTTTAGATCTTTCTGAAAAGCTTCTCCACCCTTGAGGAAGTCAACAACTTCTCCAAATTTAGTAACAGCAGCATACTTGCTCAAAACACTCCTGCATCCAAGTCATTCATGAAAACATTAAAGAGAACTGGCTCTAAAATGGAGCCCTGGAGAACCCTGCTAGTGAGCAGTCACCAGCCTGATGTAACTCCACTTACTATAACCTTTTGAGCCCAACCAAATTTGGGCTCAAACCCAACTGTTTTAGCACCAATTCCTCCAGATAGTACCTGTGCTACACCTAAGTTCTTAGAAAAGGCATAACACCCTCAGTTGTTGGTCAGGCAAATAGCATTTTGAAGTCATTTGGCTGAATTTTCCATCTGAAACAAAAGTATCAGCAGTATCTCTGTGACTCCAATGCTTAGGAATGTTTGGTTGTACTGTTCACTGCCTGTTCTCAACGTCAGCAAACACTTTCTTCCACTCTCAGCCTTCTGTGTCACAAAGGAATAGCTTGAAAAATGTTACAGTCTAACCATCTAAGACTGGAATTTGATGAAGATCCCAGAATGATTCCCCTAGAGTGACCCTGGTGAAATATCCACAGCACTGAGAAGAAGGTGAAACACCTCCAGGAGAGATGTTGGGAGGGTGAGTCATCAGTAGCCATCACCATGCTGAGATCAGCACTGGTCAAAGCAGCATGACAATAGTAAGGAAGATCCGGAAAAGGAGTGATGAGAAGAAAACAAGAGGCAATGCTTTTTAACTTTGTCTGTCTCTGGAGATTTCCATGGGGCCCAGGCAGCACACAGTGATGGAACAATATCTCTTACCCTTCATTGCTCACTCTGAGTGAGGGACCTATGCAGAAAAAAAAATTGTCAGCCATGTGGGAACAGTAGCTCAGAAAACAAAATCTCTGCACCTCCTATTCTCATCCCTTTCACTCCCTTATCAAATCTCATTTAAATAAAAGGGTTTAATAAGTAATCCTTGCACAGCACAGTAGCAGTCTTGCTACTCTGGGACCCAGAATTGGTGTATTTCTTCCTGGGAGCTGAACTTGGTCATCAAAACTACAATGAAACTTTGTACACTTTAAGGGTTTGACTTTGTTCTCACTCATTTCTAAACTCACTGGAAGCCAGAACGAGCAGGTGAATGATTTTTGAAGTGCAGAATAGAAATTTTATCTCTTTATTAACATTAATCCCAGGCAAGAAAAACTGTTCTTCTGGAGTCAGTTGTTCTCTGTTTCCTCTGGCACTGTTACTTAGCACTACTGCTAATCAAACCATTCTTTGCAGGTCAGAGAAAGCATCCACATTTACAACTACATATTTGTAAGTATCTACCACAAGGAAGGAAATTAAAAGAATATTGTAGTGTCACTTCATCTCTTTCTCATGATGGTTTAGTAGCCTATATAACATCGAAGCAAAAAATACATCAGTTGAGGTGTTTCCCTCCATCCCAGTTGTTCGTCCTTTATGCTTTGTCAATGAAATGTTATTTTATTGTGCTTGCTGAGATGCAACTAAGACAAGCTGCATCTATTTTTTTATTACATACGTAGCCCATCAAATCTTCCAAACAAATGGTGACAGGAATGTAACAGCAATGAAAACTGATGTTTGCCACAGTTACAGTGGGCAATGAAGAGGGGAGAAACACAGAGTTCTGTCATCTGAAGCCTTTCAAGTGGAACTTCCAGTTATGGTCATGCCATGTTTCACCATCAATACTACTATTCAACATTTCTGTGGTGCATGCTGACTAAACCTCATATTTACTCAAATGGCCATAATGAAAATATTTTTTCCAATTTCTCATAATGTCAATTATATCCATTATAGAAGTTGCTTAAGGTAATGTTAGAGATAAATGTGAAGACTGTTTTTACAGTCTTCTGAGCTATTGGTAGCATCTATCTCACCTACTCCAGCAACACACTACCCAAAAAGAAATATGCATTTCGGAGGAACATAAACTGCAAAGGGCACACAGAGTGGACACCAATTAATGACTCTTTAGCCACCAGGTTCCCTAGACCTTCATGATAATATTCATTTTGGTGGTAATAGAGCCATGTTGTATATATATATATATATATGTATGACCAGTCACTGGAGAAAATCATCCAGAAACTTCAGAGATTCTTGAGAACCCTTTGCACAGAGACTCCAGGATATACTCCAAGTAATAGAGAGCTAGACAGAGTGTCAGAGAGTCAGCTCCATACAGATGTCTCTCAGGAAACAAACTTCGACATGATAGTCCTACAACTTGACAGTATTACAGTATCAGTGTCTACTAGACATATCATCTCACTGAGCAAGTATGTTTTGAGGCATATGGCATGTAATTTTTCTCAAATACCTCTTGGCTTATTCAACATTTGAAACTCAAGTTGTATGTCTGGTAGCACTGACTCCAGCATCACACTTAACAATTTCATTCATTCATTCATTCATTNAAGTACTGCTCTGATTAAATCTTTGGAATGGACCTTTTGAAGACCCAGCCTTTGGGGCATGAGGGCCTTCTGTGTTGACAGTACGAAACTTGTAGTTCAAGACTGTCAGAGATTGACTTTTCCAGTCTTGTAAGTAATGTGTGGTGCACAAAAGGAGCTTGCAAGCCTTCAAAGTTTGAAAGCAATGGAGGAAGCCCCTAGCAAGAGGAAAGAAATGTGACTAAACTCTAAAAGCTTAACATTGTCATCATGATCCTGAGTCTGAAAATGCACCATCATTTCCAAGAGATCGCCCTGATCCACCGTCAGAACGTCGGAGAATCACCCTTGGGCCACAGGACACGCACAACAGAATACATACAACAGAGTAACACCTCAGAATACCATGCAATATAAACTCCTTCTAGAAAGGCAGACTACTCAGAAACAGAAGCAATTAAAAGGTAACTAATTGCTTAACTGAAACTAGGAGAAATGGGGCTAGATCCTGTAGAAACACAGCTACTTTGTTTAGAAATGTCTCTAAATGTCTTTAGCCCAATATTGTGTTTACAGTGTGGCAAAACTATGTCACGCAGTTCAGAATCTTTCCTGGGAAAGTTCTCAGTATCTCCATGGATGAAGATCTGATAGCTTCTCTAGGCACCTGCTACAGTACAGTACCACTGTCAAGGGGAGGCTTTTTCTAGTAGAAATTTCTCTTGCTGTAGTTTGTATCTGTTGCCTCACTTTCCTTCTGTACAGCTTTAAGAAGACTCTGGCTCTGTCTTCTCTGACTTCATGCAGTGGAAAACTGCAATTAGATTCCATTTAACCTTCTTTCTGGGGCAAGTACTCCAGCTCCATGACTTGCAGTGGTACTCCTTTGGTTTCTGAGTGTTTTTCTTCTGTGAAGGAACCCAGAATTTGACACTAGGGACTGTATTTTCCAGGAGTATGTGTCTGGAACTCACTCTCCTCATTAGACTTCTGTGATCAGAGTCTTGGATTGCCCCAAGGACAGTGTAAGCTGTCAATGGCAAAGGTCAGTGAGACGCATCTGAACTTTGAGCACAATTGGTATAATCTCGAGAATCTCAAGGAATGTGGGCGTGGCAAAGAGTAGGATTGGGATCCTGAATTTTGAGAGTGAACTATATAAGGAAGGCTATATAAGGAATTGTTGGATGAGACCTCCTGGGAAGCTGTCCTCGGAGACAAAGGAGTGGAAGAAAGCTGCCTACTCTTTAAGAATGCCTTTCTGAGAGCACGTGGGCTCTCTGTCCCTCAGAATAAGAAAGCAGGCAGGGGAAGCAGGAAACTGATGTGGCTTGACAAGGGCTTGCTGGTCAGACTGAGGGAAAAGAAGGGCTTGCACCAGCTGTGGAAACAAGGGCGTGTCACCTGGGAGGAATACAGGGATGCTGTCCAGACTTGCAGAGGGGATTAGGTAAGCCAAGGCACAGATGGAACTCAACTTGGCAAGGGATGTTAAAAATAACAAGAAGGGATTCTATAGGTACTTTAGCCAGAAGAGGCAGACCAAAGAGATCATACCTCCTTTGTTAAATGAGAAAGGAGAACTGGTTACAACAGATATGGAGAAGGCCGAGGTAATAAATGAGTTTTTTTGCCTAGGTCTTCACTGGCAGACAGGATTCTCATATTTCTTTCCCTGAAGCTTGCATACCTGAACCTCTTGGTTGAAACTGGGGGAGTAAATTCCCTCCCCTCCCTCCCCNCTCCGGGCTTGTGCCCCATGTCATGGACACAGATCTAGAAATAATCCTTGACATGCAATAATGCACACAAAAAACAAACTTCTAGACACACAAATACTCAACCCTAAAAGCATATGAGTTTAAAAATCCGACCTATATGGATGCCCACCAATGTTCTTTTCCCCCCTTCAGCACTTCTGCTGTCCTTTCCTCTAACTGCAGGTTACATAGCAGCATAATTTACTGAGACTCTTGTTCAATTTCTGTACATAGCATAACAGATTAAGATAACTGGTAGCATTACTCAGTGACCTTTACAACTCTGAATCTGAACAATAAGCCGGCTTTAGCCAGCCATGAGGGTGTGGGGGTAGAGCCCTAACCCAGGGAAGGCTGAGAACATGGGTAGGGGGAAGGACTTACCTGTGCTCTTACTTCAGTATTATTTTTTCTTACCTAAACAGAACATCGCAATATCCTTATGATACAATTCTTTTGTATTAACTGGTGATACTATAGAAATCAGAGAAGTGGATCAAATATATTTCATGAGACAGTGTGAAAAACAAGCAAACAAAAAAGCTGTAATTGAAAGTATCTGTACTTCAGACTATGATTTTCTATCCTTATCAGTCCTTCTGCAGACACCACACACAGTGTTAGTGGTGATCACTTTTGCATTGTTTGAGGGATTTCTTGTTGTTTTTTGTTCTGTTTTCCTTCACTTTTGTTTCCCAGCTGACATAAAATAAGCTTGAAGATGTCCTTGCAAATAAAATCATTTACATGAAGACTTGCAAACGAGATGCCCTTGCTAATAAAATCATTTTCGCAGAGATTTGCAATCAAGAAGCCCTTGCTCAGAAGTTGTTGTGCAGAAGCTTGCAAATTCCTTTCCAATCGGTCTATGCACTCTTATCAGGTAAGATTTTAGTTACAAAGATCTATAGACAACTTGAACTTACGAGCTCTGGACTTACTGTACAGACCTAATAAGTCATATACAAGGGGGAACATGTACTAGGTGGACTGAGAAGTCTGTAACCTCCAAGTACTTCAGACAATGAGGAAAGGAGGTGGGACAATGCAAATAGGAAGTTAAGATAAAAGGGAATCTGCACAGTCCGATACTTTGAGAGATCCTACTGGGAAAATGTCCCCAGTAGACTCTCCTTTTATTTGAATAAATAAAGCTGAAGACTCTCTGTCTCTTTTTTTGGGATAAAGATAATTGAGCAAGCCTGTTCTGAGCAAAATTTTCCCAACACCAGCCCATCAGCTTTTGCCCTTCCAGTTCTTTCCCAAAATGTGAGCTGGAGCAGGGAGGGGGGACCAAGCATTTAAAGATGATCTTGGTAGCTACAGACCTATCAGTCTTACCTTGGTGCCAGGGAAGGTTTTGGAACAGACAACCCCAGGAGCCATCATGGATCAATTAAAGGTCAACCAGGGAATCAGGACCCCATCAGTCAGCAAGGGTTCATGAATGGTGGATCCTGTTTGACAAACCTGACTTCGTTCTATGACAAGGTGACCTGCTTAGTGGATGAAGGTAGGTCTGTCAGTGTGGTCTACCTAGACTCAGTAAAGCCTTTGACACTGTCCACCACAACATCCTCGTGGAGAAGCTGGCTGCCCATAGTTTGGATGGGCACACACTCTGCTGGGTGAAACACTGGCTGGATGGCTGGGCCCAAAGAGCTGTGGTCAGTGGAGTTAAATCCAGTTGGTGGCCAGTCATGAGTGGTGTCCCCCAGGGCTTGGTACTGGTGCCACTCCTATTCAACATCTTTATTGACGATCTTGATGAGGAGATTGAGTGCACCCTCAGTAAGTTTGCAGACAATACTAAGTTTGGAGGGAGTGTTGATCTACCAGAGGGTAGAAAGGCACTACAGAGGGACCTGGATAGACTGGATCGATGGGCCAAGGTGAACTGCATGAGTTTCAATAGGGCCAAGTGTCAGGTCCTGCATTTTGGTCACAACAACCCCAGGCAACCCTACAGGCTTGGGGAGCCCCCCTGGAAAGGGTTTTAGAAAGGGATATGAGCCTGAGTCTCACCTAGGATTGATTATGCAATTAATCTCCTCCTTTTCGTCCTGGAGAAGGTTTCATAAGAAAAAAAATAATAATTAAAAAAAAACCTTCCAAAGAAACTTCTTGCTTCTGTCCAAACAACCTTTCCCAATGAAAACCCAAACAATTATAGCCAGCTCAGCTCTCATATCTGCATGCACTGCTGCGTCTCCAAGCTAGAAATAAACTCAAAAGAAACTCACAGAAACAGATAAAGGAAATCACAGCATAAAGGAAATGAAGGAATCATGAAGGAAAAGAAATACAAGAAAACAATTTAAAATGGGAGGCTACTTGGAGTGCAGAATGAACAGGAAAATGCAAAAGAAAAATACAAGTAAATGAGATAACAAGAATGAGCAAAACAATCTGAGGGAAGATTAGAGATGAGCCAGACAAAAAAAGCGTTCCTGGTTTCTTTGGCTTCTTGCCACGGTTGATTCAGAGTAAGGGGAAGAAAATGCTAGGTACATCATGTTATGTGGCTCTCTTGTACAACATGCAGAGAAGACAGCAGAGGAGCATGACGAGTAGTGGATGGGAAGGAAATCCTTCTCCCATCTGAGCTGAAAGCTTTAATTTTGTTCGGGTTCACAACACTTTCTGGATGTCCACTGGATGTATCCGTTCTCTCAGGAATAGCCTTCAGCAGCCAATCCTGTTGGGAACACATAGGAAAAAAAGAGAGAAGAACAAAGGAAAGAAGCTCGTAACACTCAAGATTTTATTCATGTGAGAACAGTTGAAAATGCTATGAGATAAATACTTAGTGCTCCTTCCTCCTACAGGAGACACACTTCTTCATTTTTATGACATTTAATTTGTCCTGTCCTTCGGTTGCAATTCAGCTTGAGCTTACACATCTTTGAAAGAGTCACTTGTATGTGGGAAGTGAGGCCCAACTTTGCAAAGATCTCTCCAGTCTAAGCCTGTCCCACTCTATCAGTATGGAGCAGCTGTTACAGAGATTCGTGTCTTTGGTGCCTTGCTGTGGTGTTCACAGCAATCTGGTGATCAAGAGGTCACTAGAGCAAGGAGTGAGTATAGAGAGTATCCTGAGAGGGGAAATGGTGAGACCTCAGGTACCTCAGCCGCTGTTGTCATTTAGCAAATGTAGCTCTTCTTTGTGAAGTTAACAGCTCGAGATCTCCTGGAGACTGCCATTCAGAAATGGGAAGAAAGGACACAGAGCAACATTCCGTGTTTCTCAGCCACTTGTTTCAAGAGACTGGTGCATTAAGAGTGAGCCTCTCCAGCCCTGAGCTTTTTGTGAAGGAAATTACTGGCATTTTTTTCACTATGTGCCAGTCAAGTGAGTCATGGTCCACACACAGCCTTGAAGGTGGCTCTCTATGGCTCTAGGGTTATACTGAGGTCTCTGCACCCAGGCTTGTGCTGCACCATCTTGCATCTCAAGAGGTGCAGGAAGAAGACATCCTACCTCCACCTCATCTGGCTATCTCTGCCTTTTCCAGTCCCTAGATTTTCCTCTCCCCATGCCATCACCTCTCTCCCAGGGCCACAGATCGGTGAAGCTGAAGCACAACTCTGTTGCCTCTCCAGTAGAGGCCAGGGGGAGGGGACAGGCAAGCTGTGCAGCTCCCTGAGACACGACTACCACAAGCCCCATGGTGGTCACAGCAGAGCAGTGGTCAGGCAGCCCTATTCCTTGGCACTGCTTTGATTGTATCATTCAGCATTGCGAGGCTGTCTCAAGTCATTTCCATGAAAGACATGTTCAGGAAAAAGGCATTGAAGCCAGTGGCTGGTGTACAACCTATTCTCTGGGGATCAAATCATAGAAGAGGCATGATCCAGCTGCTTATGCAACAGGAGCAGGCCTTAATCACGGAGCTGTGCTGGGAAACACACCACCTAATGTCCTGCTCTTGCTGCAGGGCATCACTACTGTCTTGCCCCATAGTGGGTGCAGCTAGCGGGCATATCAGAAATCACCACCAGCTTTGGCCAGCACATGGGATTGCAGAGCAGGTGGGTACTGACAGAAACTGAAATCTCCAGTGGTTTATTTTAACACGCTGTCTGTGGGCTACAGTGGCTGAGAAGAGATGAACTATATCCTGCTGGACCATTTCTGCTGCAGCAGTGGGGGCATCTAGCAACTGCAGTAAATGAAGAAAGATAACTGAGGTGTTAAGCTTGTCAGAGGGCCCTGCCGGATCCCAGGCCAAGACCTGCATATTTGCACCAAAAGTATGCAACACTCTGCAAGGTTACTTTGCATCTGCAGATGCTTTGACACTATTAATAGATTGTTTACAACTATAGTGGCATGATTTAGTCATGAGTGGGATTAAGATAAGGTGTTCTCAGGCTTGTCTTAGCCCCAGAGTTTGCATGCAGTTCACAACTGACTTCAGAACTGGAATTTTTAGCAAGATGTTGTTCCCAATAGTCATGGCTTCTCCTCCTCCTCCTTCATGACTAAGTTGTTCTGAGGAAGCATTTTTATATTCTCACAGATGAGTTTGAGGTTCTGGAGTTCTGCCACTGTATGATTTTGTGTTTTTTCCTGATCTTGCAGCCTGAGAAGACACCCAGTCAAATACACAGTCTCTATTTCTTTGCTGCCCACAAAGATGTGTTTTCACTTCCTAATGTAAAAAGTTCTCTCTGGACAATCCGAAGGAGATGAACAGATCATTTTTACCCTTATACCACTAGTGATGTTGATTTGAAGAAGCAGGCCACAATATATTTTGTAATGTGTTTTTAGAAATAATTGATTTGGAAAAGTAGATATACCATATATTTTAGTAGTGTATTTTTAGAAATATAGTTGTTGAATTGTTGTATTAGTTCTTGCTTGCAAAACTGTAATAGCTTTTAGATGTTGCATATAGTATGGATGTAGTATTATTAACTAGAAAGCACGCTGTAAAGCTATTCTGTTTTGACAAGGGACCCCCAAGCAAAAGAAATACAATAATGAAAGCCAAGGCCTCCACACAAGGCTGAATTGTCTCACTCTGCGATTAGGTTGGGATGCAACAGGCAGACATTAAGATACTCCCCTCTATCCTCCTTATCTTCTGCAACCCAGTATATATCATTAAAAGACAGACTGCCAAAGTTATCTCGATCCAAGGATGAGCAAATGTCCAGAAACAATGGCTGACTGCTGAGTGAGCAAATGTTACGATTTTGGTGCCTATAAATTACTTATAATAGGCATTCTCCTACTGAGCATGCATCAATGGAGAAAGTTCATCTAGAGGACAAGCGAGGAAGACCGTCGGATGAAGTAAAAGACTGTTGACTGGACTGTCATGATGCTAAAAGGATGCTAGACAGTAGAAAAGACCATGGGATAAAAGACTAGAAACCTCATACATCACTACCTGAGATAGGTGTGTATAAGTTAATTGTCTCACTCATAATTGATGAGTATGTACTATCTGTGGAAATATAATGGACTCTGAATCATGTAATCTTTGAAGAACTTATAGTGGAAATATCCCCAGTGCTTCCCGGTGCCACTAATAAAGAATACCTGACTTAGTAAGTAACAAAACCTTGCTGTTAAGTTTCTACACATCGATTTCTTCAATTCACTATAAATGTTATATCCTCTTCCCAAGCCTCCAACTTCCACACAATTCAATTCATAGAATGGCTTAGGTTGGAAGGGATCTTAAAGCTCATCCATTGCTAACCCCCTGCTGTGGACAAGGTTGCAGCTCAGGCTGCCCCAATTCAACTTGGCCCTAAACACCTCCAGGAACGGGCCATCCACAACTTTTCAAGACAACCCGTTCCAGTGCCTCACCATACTCTGAGTTAAGAATTTCCTCCTAAAAGCTAACAGAAATCTTCCCTCTCTTAGTTTAAAACCGTTTCCTCTTGCTCTCTCCGTCTTGTTTATAAGCTTCCTTTAAGTACTGAAAGGCAATTCCTAAATAAAAGACATTCTGTTAAAAAAAAAAACTACTGTCACTCACTGTTTTTCCTTTTGTCTCTTTATCTTTCACATCTCAGCAAAGTCGGCCACATAAATATTGTTAGACAAAAGCAGGTAAATCTTTTTCTTCCGTCAGTCCCAGACAGTATCCACTTGCAGATCCCATCGAACAGCACTGGGTTTCACCGGCTGCCATTCAGATGTAGAGCGGGTGCCAGCCAGGGAGCCTCAGGCTCTAACAGTTGCTAATCACATAGGAATGTGTGTGCAAGAGCCAGTCTTGGAGGAAAGGAAACGGTGGACCGATGGAGGTAAGGACCAGACAATGTAAAGGTCTCTCTGTCCCTACCTGTGAGAGATTTGAAAGAGAAGCACCCTTTTTCAGTCATCCCTGTAACCAGACACTTGCCTTAAAGGTGATCTGCTGCTATGGGGACTTTCTGGGCTTCAAAAATCCAGATGTAAAAGAATGGGCACAATGCATTGCTCGAGAAGTATGTGCTAATTGGTTCATGAGATGTATTAGGAATAAAATGACTCTCAGATGGTGTGCCCACTTATGGCCTGCACAAGCACAATTACAGTCATCCAGATGGCATGTAATCCCCATTAACAACACTGAAAAACATGGGATTAGCCTCAGATGAAACGTGGAAGAAAACAGGTGCCACAATACACAGTGAATCCAAGAGAACATTCAACACACATCCTACCATTCAAGTGCCCCACTAACTGTAGGCTCTGAGTAGCTATGGACTTTGCAGACTTTTGTCCCACTGAGTGAGTTGCGTAAAATTGCCCTCATCGGAAAGAGTAAAGAAACCTGAGGGGGGGGGGAGGGAAGCGCCTCTGTTTCATTTAAAAGTTCATAAAAGGAATCTGTTCAGGGAAGAAATCACAAACTGATACAGAGCATCCTTTGAGGAGAGTTTGAGAGGTGTCGCATGTTTTTAAATTACACAGGGTCTTCGTACAACGAGAAACACAGCACTAGGTTTCCCCCCCTGGTGGTGGAAATGGCAGAAACTCTAAGCAAAGCAAGCATTTGAACACAGCTGTCACTGTGCATTTGCTTTTAGTAAGAGGACATCTAACTGGGCCTTCGAGAACAATCACTCTTGCCAAAAGGGAGAGGGGAGAAGTTGATCAGGGAGGCCATTTGCAAGGTTCTTGTCCAATACGCAATCTCTATATGTTCCCCAGTACTGAACAATCCTGGCTCTCAAGTACTCACAGGGAGATCATTTCTTTATTCGAGTTTATAAGCACTGGCAGGGAATGCTTCCTGAGACAAATACTTACAAATACAGCACTTCAGCATTTCTGTGTGTAGCAAGCATTAGCGCAAAGAAGGGCTGATAAAGAAAGAACAGGCCCATCTGTGTTGTCTCACTAGCTTTCTTTCCACCTTATTCTGACACTCCAGATTTCCTGCCGGCCTGCCTCCAGGTTTTATGCCACGGTTCCTCTGTTCAAGTCTGCCTCTCCACGGCTAACAATGGGTCACATCAACCAGTAATTCTCAGGTGATTAAGCAGCAGGGCTGTCAGTGGAAAGGAGAAGCTTTGTCCTTTTCTTGACCTGCTCCCCTAAAAAGTCAAAAGAAAGAAAAGCTGTATTTTAATATGAATGAGGGTCTAATTTTTATTATTCTTTGTTGGCTGCCTTCCTTCCACAAACATGACATTTTCGATCCAGACTGCTAGCTGTGATCAAGCCATGCCGGGGAGGCTGTCTGGAGTCAAGGGCTGTGGAACACATGTTTTCTAAAGGCTAGCTGAAGAGAGTTCAATCTAAAAAATACCAAGGGAGCCTGCTTCCAGGAAAAGGTGGACAAGCTCAAGAGAATACAGTGAACAGAGTTCTACCTGCCTTTCCCCATCATGCACATACTTGACCGAGCACGATGGCTCCCCCAGAAATCTCTGAGGAGTAACAAGGCTCAGCCATGGACCTCTGGTTACAGCTCACTGAGCACCACGAACATGAGCATGAACAACACAGGAACTCTCAGTGACACTTCAAAATATTCACTAAAACACAGAATGACTGTGAGCCGTGTTTGAGTCAGTTACAGAAGAACACTTAATCTACATAAAATTTGAGACACTTCTACCAGTGTAACAGTGACCTGCTGATGAAAATGAGCTTAGCAGTGCTATGACGTAGGAACCCATAGAACTGATCCAGCGGTATAAGCTCCAAAGCTGAATTTACAGTCAGCTGCTGCTTCCCCAGCCCCTGTAAACTGGTCTGTCTGTATCACTTCAGTGCAAGTTTGAGCTCCAGCCCTCTGAAAGTGGTGACCCTACTTACACTAATAGGTGAACCCTTGTAGAAGGAACTTGCATGAAAACACCTTCCAGCCCTTGTCCAATCTCACCTGTGTTTCAGCCAAGACAGCTTTTAGACATCAGCTTCTATGTCTACCCTGGAAGGACTATGGAAAAGGCTCCTTGGGACATACTTCTGTCAAGTGACTGCTTACATTCCCTTCCATATGCTTAATGACCCAGCTGATGCTTACACAGTGACTAATACTGCATAATATTAGGCACATAATGAAGTGATAACTGCAAAAGCAGGGAGTGACCACAGCATTAAGAGTGAGGTGACACAGCCTTCAGCTTAAAAACAAATCAATTTCAATCTGTTGGGAAGAATAAAACCAAAACAGATCTGAATTGCGTTGCTGCTCCACCTGAAAACAGCAGCAAAAAGGAATATGAGTGAATATTTGGGTCTGCTCTCATTCTCAGCAGGTATTTTTACAAAACACATCATCTCATTCACGGGCAGTAGATCCACTTTGCAGCTTAATGGTGTCACAGGGCATATGTTCCAGACCCACCACCTCAGGGAGCCTCTTGAATGTCTACATCTTGCTTCCCATAGCATTCTCTGGGCCTGTGTGACTTACGGATTTACCTTCCAAATATGTTATTATGTGTAAAATTTATTTTGGGGAAAATAACTGAATTTCTTTTCATAAATTCTGACTCTAGCTCTAGACATGATTTTATACACAAGCTTCATTTCTCCCACAAAGACATTTCAAAAAATATGGCTGATAATTTGATAAGAGTTCTGGCTGGGGAGAGGAAGCAAACTGATGTCACTAGAGGGCGACACGTGGAACAAAAAACAGTGAAAATGAAGGGAATTTGGAACAAAGTGAGATGAGAAAATCAAAAGATAAACAAAGATTGTGGGAAAATTACGGGGGAAAAAAAAATGAAATTAGTTCCATGCAGACAGCAAAGCAGGTCCATCTCTGGGAGGGAAACAGCTCAATAGCAAAAAAAATTACATACCAAGGGAGAGTGGGGATTTGACGGCAGAGGAGGTGTTATTCTGGCTGTAAAACGCTAATCCTTCTGCTACGGGTGCCCCTAGACAAGCTGTATCACCTCTGATGACTCAGTCTGCAGCTTGTGGGATGGCAAGAGTGCATCCTGGAACCTCCCAGCATCGGGTGGCATGGCCTCCAGCCTTCTGTCTGTGTCAATAAACATTATAAGAATAGTATTTACTATTTCACTTAATGCGCATTGCAGAGGCAAACAAGTGGAGCCCCTTAAGCTATTATTGCCAAGAGACAATTAAACAACTGCTTTGGTTTGCAAACACAACTTCCCTGACATTGAAATCCTATGTTTTTCCCTGTCTTTGCAACAGGCTGTTTTTTATGATCTCAGACACTATTTCACAGGTAGCATGCGTATTTCCAGGGAAGTCCTGTCAGCAAAGGGACTGTGCAGATCAGCGGCCACCACTACCACAACAGTTACACGACAATTTTACACATTTGACAGATAAGCCCTTTCTGTGTGTGCATTGGCTGAGCCCATAACAGCAAGCAAGCAATCGTGTGTGATTGCCCAAAATGTGGGGACAGGGAAGAGCCTAAGGGAAGCAGGGAACCCACAGCTTACACCGCTTTCTTCAGGGCAAGATACCATCTGCCTCCATACTTTACCCCCTCATCGAATTATAATAACTTTCTCCTGCATTCCTAATCACCTCTCTACGTGGACCCTATCCAGATTCTGAGAAACTGAATCACTATAAATTAGAAAGTCATCAAAAATGAGCCCAACGACGGCCCCTCCAAGCTGCAAAAGCACCTTCAGGCCAGCAACTCCCTGCCACTACCCAGCAGCTCTGGGGAAAGGGGGCTTAGCATAACACAGGGGGCTTGTCTGCTCATCATGACTAAGCTGGGGAGAAAGAAATATATGGAAGCAAGGGGGGCATACTTCTATTGCCTCTAGAAGATTATTAGCAGCCAGTATCTATTCTCCGTTTCTTTTTAGACAGGTAGGAGCCCATGTCCTGTCCTTTCACTAGGTGAAGTAGGGAATTTGCTTGATTTGTCACATGCTCTCATTTGTGGATCTCTCAGGTGGTTTTCCACATTTTATAACCCCTAAGTAATGGTATCACCCCAGTAATTTTTTAATTTCCTTAAACAAAATAGTAATACTTTGTTTGGTGTAGGTTGTGGGACAGTGGGAACAGCTAGCTTCCCCAAGCAGACTGTAGTCCCCAGCTTTAAGTGCTGAAGTTCTGCAGGGCTCTTTTATATTACCCCCAACAGAGTAATTGCCACCTCCTCCTGGAGCTTACCAAAAATATTTTTTTTCTTTTTTGTAAGCTCTTGCTTATTTCAAATGTCATGAAAAGAAGTGACAAATATCTGAGGAAAGAAGCTTGAGAAGGGACACTTCTTTGTGCTCCTCCAAGATAGACTTCTCTCCCTCATCCTTGGGTAAGCATTCAGAAAACCTGGGGAGCTCGTCTTTCTTTGAGCTTGCTTCCCTGTGATGCAGACACCATCCTGGAACACCGCCCTCCCCGCCGGCCCCAGTCTGTATTCCCTTGCGAGGAGGAATGCTTATCTGTTTACAATGATGGCTGCAGTCTGCAATGCAGACACGAAAAGCCTCCGCATGTCCCGGGGGGGTCTCTGGGCGCCCCCTCCATTCTTTGTACTTGGGTGGGGACCGATGAGGAGGCGTAGGTGGGGAGCAAGACTGTTAAACGTGAGGGCGGGGGTGCCAGCCCAGCCCAGCTTGCCACACGGGACGGCCTTGCTCACGCCTGCTAGGCCCGAGGTAGAAACAAGGCCCCTCCTCCCACCCCCCGGCGGGACGGGTGAGCGGACAGCAAAGAGCTGACCCCCACCGAGGAACCAAATGGGGAAGCTGGCCTTGCTGTCCTAGTCCTCCCCCACTCTCCGAATATCCCCAAAGCCACTCCCCCCCAATCAACTGACTTTTAACATGACAATGGTCGTGACAATCCCTTGGCCAAAGCCAGTCTGGGAAGGACATAAAACATTGCCCCTCACCGCCTAATGGGGTATCTCTGTGCAGTAGGCGCGTCTGCAACCAGCTCACCACCAGCAACAGCTGGAGGTGCCGTCCCGACCATGAATGCTCACCTGGCCATGCCGTCCTACGGCACTGTTAGGTGCGGGCACTACTACTGGCCCTCTCCGGGCAGCATGGATAGCGCGTCCGCCGAGGAAGCTCCAGCAGCAGACCTCTCCTTGACCGCAGCGCAGAAGACGCCCAGCCACCCAGGTATGTGGGCCCGAAGGGGTGGCCGTGTCTCTTGTGTCTTTTCTCCCCCAGCGCGACGCCCCCGGTGCTCCGTTAGTGCCCGTCGGCTTTTACCGTAAGCTGCCCGGAGCCAGGGAGCGATGGCCGGGCCGTGTCGGGGCGGGGTAGGCAGTACTCCTCACCTGCCCCGTTGGGAGCTGAGCGGTGGGCAGGGGCTGGGTGCCGCGAAAGTCCTAGCGCGGCCTTCATGTACTGGCGACGCTGCGGGGCTGTCTTGCCGGCCGCCGCTGCTTCCCGTGCTTACCCTGGTTGCGGAGTCTGCAGCAGTCTCCAGTGTTCCAGAATCTTAAATTATTTCCAGAAGCTGAACGTCGAAGTTTTTATCTGGAGTGACTGCTCACTCTAATTGTCTTTTCTCCTCAGATGCCTCTCCAGCTTCCTCCAGCTCTGGGACACTCATTCAGTATACCCCGGACTCTGCCACTAGCCCCACTGGAGACCAGCCATCTCACCGTCCCACTTTTCAGAAGGTCAAGGATAAAGGTGAGAGTGGGGCAAGGAAGGCCAAGAGCCGCACAGCTTTCTCCCAGGAGCAGCTGCAGACTCTGCACCAGCGGTTTCAGAGCCAGAAGTACCTCAGCCCCCATCAGATCCGGGAGCTGGCTGCTGCTCTGGGGCTCACCTACAAGCAGGTAACATCTTCCGTTGTTTTTGTCAGATTTAGTCCTTGCCCCACCAGTTACTCACGTGTGACTGAGGCGATTCGTGAATCAGTACTGATGTTGGCCCAGCAGTGAGATGCTGCCGCCGTTCAAGCAACTTTGCTGTAGTTGTCTTGTCTGGCATGTTTTTCAGGCAGGGGTTTTGATGTGTTGAGTATAAAAACCGCACCGGTGACCTGAGCTATAAGTGTGCTAGTCCCAGCTTTGATTCTACAGCTATGTAATGTTAGCTGATGGAACTGTGTATAGTATTAGAAGCAAGGCAGAAACTATGAGGGCTGTTCCAAAAGTAGTGCCTCCTATTTTATTATTTTGGACCACGACCTCAGAGGCAGAGGTTGAAACTTCCTGCCAATATTCCATTACATTTTGTTGCCATGTGACAGATGGCAGCAGAGGGGCAATCTGACAAAATAGCGTCTGACATGGAAGTGCATATGAAGCAAATGTGTTTCACTGAACCCACTGACATTTTATGAATGTTTATGGAGATCAGGCAATGGATGTTTGCACAGTGAGGCCATGGGTAGTGCTGCCAATGTGGATCACTTGTGTTGGTGTAAATCTTAATGAGTGTGCCATGCAGGCTGTTATTTATTGCTGGTGAAAATGCATAGGAATGCATGATGGTGACTATGTTGAAAAATAGTGCTCTGAATCTGGGAATTTGCTCTATCCAATAGCATTATTATGCTCTTTGTAGCTATTGGAGTTTCCTTGGAAATAAATAGGAGACATTACTTCTGGAGCAACCAATGTATATTGTTGTAGAAAGAAAAATTTGGGGGATACACAGTAAGCTTCAAGTAAGAATGAATTTCTAATGTTCCATGTTCTTTCCCCTCTCTTCTAGGTGAAGACATGGTTTCAGAACCAACGGATGAAGTTTAAACGTTGTCAGAAGGAGAGTCAGTGGGTGGATAAAGGGATTTATCTACCACAGGTGAGAGAATTACCCTTGCCCTAGTATGCCTTACCACTACTAGTCAGGGTTCCTGCATTCTGTGGGGAGAAATGCATCGTGTCCAAGCCAGTTTCATTTTTCATAATAAATTCTACAGCAGCATCTATTTTTTAAGCCTGTCCTGGCCATTGAGGTATCTTTGCACTTAGTTAAGAATTGGTGTAAAAATAAAAATAAAAAATAAAAAAAAACCTCAAGAGGGCCAGTGAGGCTACTCATGTTGGTTTTTTTTTTTTTGTTTACCATTAATTTCACCACCAGCTTCCTCAAGCATTTTGTCATTGCTCATTTTTCTAAATTGAATCAGAAACTATTGATATGACTTGTAGTANTTTTTTTTTTTCCTCTAGCATGGTGCTCCCAGAATTGGACTGTAGGATTTTTTAACTTAAGATCTGTGGTCTCTGATATTTGTAATCCATAGTGAAGACACTGGACTGAAAAGACCATATTCTGGAGGAGGTGGAAAGTAGGACACATCCAATACAATGGGTACAGTTGACGTGGTGCTAATAATTACTGAATGGCCTCTTCTCTGTCTTTCCCAGAATGGGTTTCATCAAGCTGCGTATCTGGATATGACCCCTACATTTCACCAGGGCTTCCCTGTTGGTGCCAACAGAAACCTTCAGGCTGTGACCAGTGCACACCAGGCTTACAGCAGTGGCCAGACTTATGGGAATGGGCAGGGCCTGTACCCGTTCATGGCTGTGGAGGATGAGGGGTTCTTTGGAAAAGGTGGAACAAGCTGCAATACCCAGCAGGCCATGGGTTTATTAAGTCAGCAGATGAACTTCTATCATGGCTACCCTACCAATGTGGATTATGACAGCTTGCAGGCAGAAGACACCTACAGCTTCCAGAGCACCTCTGATAGTATCACACAGTTCTCAAGCTCTCCTGTACGGCATCAGTACCAGGCCCCTTGGCATACTCTGGGGACCCAGAGTGGTTATGAGACTTAAACCTAAGTATTGTTCTTTCCCTCCCTCCTGTTTTGTCTCATGGGGTTTCTAGGGTCTTGACTCAGAGATCCAATTTCTATTCCTTTCTTTTGCCCCTCCTTCTCAAATCCTGCTTTAACTGTTGGTGGGGTTTAGCACCCTGCTACTTCGGGTTTCTTTTCTCTTTAAAGGCATTTCTGTGCATAGCTAACCCTTTGCAAGGGTGTTCTGTGTGTGGACAGGTGAAATTGCATTTATGGAGGGGAATGTGCAATGCCACGGTCAGGAGCAGCGGAGATGGCGAAGATCCATGTTTACTGTCCAAGACCCACTCCGCTACCTCTTTTGCGGATGATTCTCTGATCTTTGCCATGTGTCTTGCAGCCAAAACTTGGAGAAGACTTTTAATTTCTGCAAGAAATACTCTGTAGCCCAGAGTCTTTCCTGCTGTCTTGCCTTTTTCTGCTGTGACCTCAGTCATTTAGTAAGTTCATCTGAGTCCTCTCATCTCTGAACTGAAAACCTAAATATCATCTTATCTTGGATGGTGGAAAGGTTTTGATTTCCAAAGCTGCTGAATGCCTTGTGCCGGTCAAATAATTAACAATCAATCTCTGGAACTATTTGTAACAGTTTAGATCTTGTCTTCCTTAATCTCTCTGCTGAGAAAATGATGGCTTGTCCCAACCTGAATATTGCAGCAGATAGTACACCAAAATGCCATTGCTGGAAATGTGAGTAGTGGCTATATTTAGCCATCTTCTTAGTGTTGAGAAATAGTTTGCTTATCTGTATATCAGGATTCACTAGCAATTTGTGAACACAGTGACAATACCATGGGCAGCTTTCTCAGAGGTAAAGGGTAGGCAAAGGTAAAGGGCTTAGTTACATTAAAGATTGTTTCATGGTTAGCTCTTCTGAAACCTGGATGTCAGGGAGGAAAATCCTGTTGGATAGTAGTGGAGTTGGCATCCAAGGGGCCAGAGCAGGATGTTTCCCTAATCTCTTGTCTAATCCCAGTTTTAAGATAGCAAGCTAATATTTTCATCCCACCTCCAATGCTTAGTTGGATCTTTTCCATATTCTACTGCTGAAAGGTATACCAGCTACCTCTTGTAGCTGTTCTGGAGGAGGTGACAAGTTTAAGGAAACCTAGATAGACAACCAAAGAATGAAAATGGCAATTAAATGTTTTGATTTTGTTTTTCAAAAGAACTGAATCATCCCTTTCAGTATGAAGATTACTGCAGTTAGCGACTGCCTGTGCGAAACTGGATCTTTTTTAAGTGGTGAGATTGGAGAATCCAGTCTGCCACTGCCCAAGAATACAAAATGTCTTGAGCTGGTAAGAGTAAATAAATGATAAAAGCATAAATAATTTTTTTCACTAATGCACAGTTTGTACTGCAATCCTGTATTTTAATGTATGTGCAAGGACCATATGTCATAGTTGAACTTTCACTACAAAGATGAATGCTTGCTGCTGTTCTTGCAGTGATCATGGCCATGTTCTATGGCATATGTGTGTTGTCTACTGCTTTGCTTCTGCTTGATGTTTTTACAAACTTGCTTGAATTGAAAATAAATGACTTTATTTTAATGCTGAAACAGTGTTTCTTGCTTGCATTTTTTACCAGAACCGGTGGTTTAAGGAAATCATTATTTGGTTAGCCCCACAGTAGAGAAGAAAGGAGGGTAAAATGTAACCTTACTGTGTTTATCCCAGAAGAAGTGGGAATAATTGTAGAATTATAGAATCAAGGTTGGAAAAGGTTAAATCGTAAATTCCAACTGTCAACCTATCACTACCATGCCTGCTAAACCATGTCCTTAAGTACCTCATCTACACATTTCTTGAACATCTCCAGGGATGGTGACTCTACTACTTTTCTTGGCATCTAGAAAAAAGGACATACTCCTTTTAAACAGCTGTTTAAGATTAAGTCACAGGATTTTGTCAGCCTTGTCTTCAATCATGGAATGGCTTGGGTTGGAAGAGACCCCAAGGATTATCAAGTTCCAACCCTCCTGCTGCAGGCAGGGTTGCCAACCACTAGATCAAGTAATAGATGAGGTTGCCCAAGGCCCCATCTAACCTGGCCTTGAACACCATCAGGGACAAGGCATTCATAACCTCTCTGGGCAGTCTGTTCCAGCACCTCACTGCCCTCTCAATGAATAACTTCCTCCTGAACATCTAATCTAAATCTTCCCTCCTTTAGTATAAAACCATCCCCCCTTGTCCTATCACTACCTACCTGTGTGAAAAGTTGATTGCCCTCCTGTTTATAGTCTCCCTTAAATACTGGAAGGCTGTTGTGAGGTCTCTCTGCAGCATTCTTTTCTCTAGACTGAACAAGCCCAGCTCTTTCAGCCCATCTTCATTGGAGAGATGCTCCAGCTCTTTGATCATCTTTGTGGCCCTCTTCTGGACTGTCTCCAAAAACTCCACATCTATACCGTGTTGGGGGCCCCAGACACAATACTCCAGATGGGGCCTAATGAAGGCAGAGTAGATGGGGACAGTTACCTCCCTTGTCCTGCTAGCCACTCCTCTTGATACAGCCTAGTTTGCCTTCTGGGCTGCGAGTACACACCACTGGCTAGCATCAAACTTTTCATTTGCCAGTACACCCAAGTCCCCAGCCTGAGTGCAACAACCTGTGCAACAACTTGAACCTCATTAGGTTCATATAGGCCCATTCTTCAAGCCTGTTCAGGTCACTTGGAATGGCATCCCTTCCTTCTGCTGAGTTAACTGCACCATTCAGTTTAGTACCATCAGTGAACTGTCTTAAGTAAGTCGTTACTGATAGAGATGTCAAAGAGCATCAGTACCAAGACTGCCTCGTGGAGGACACCACTCACCACTGGCCTCTAACTGTACACAGAGCCATTGACTACAACCCTCTGGATATGACCGTCCAAACAATTCTTTATCCACCAAATAGTCCAGCCTTCAAAAATATCTCTTTTCAATTCAAAGATAAGGATGTGATGGGGAACCATATTGAAGGCATTGCACAAGTCCAGGTAGGCCACATCAGTTGCTCTTCTGTTGTCTATCGATGACATCACTCCACCATTGAAGGTCACCAGATTGGTCAGGCATAATCTGCCCATGGTGAAGCTGTGATAGCTGTCTTAGACCACCTCTTCCTCTCACATGTGCCTTATCCTGTCTTCCATTTGAATCTGCTCCATGATCTTCCCAGGCACAGACATGAAGTTCACCCACCTGTGATTCCCTGGTTCTTCCTCTCTCCCTTTCTTATAATTGGGAGTGATGTTTCCCTTTTTTCCAGTCACCAGGGACTTTGCCTGACAGCTATGATTTTTCAATTATGATGGAGAGTGGCTTGGTGACCACATCAGCCAGTTCCTTTAGGAGCCTGGGATGCATGTCATCTGTCCCCATAGACTTGTACACATTCAGTCTCATTGGGTGATCTTGAACATGCTGTTTACTTACAGTGAGTGGGATTTTGCCCACACAACCCCAGCCTAGAAGTACAGAGACACAGGTGTGTTGGGAAAATTTGGTCAAATAGGCTTGCTCAATTATCCCAAAAAGAGTTAGAAGAAAGTCTCCAGCTTTCTTTATTCTAATAATGGGAGAGTCCACAGGGACCCCCCAGGATCTCTCATAATATTGGGGGTCGCAGCCCCCCTTTTATCCCTATATCCCACCCATATTGTCCCTCCTTCTTTCCTTTCTGGCTGAAGTACTCGGAGGTTACAGACTTCCTGGTCTGCCTAATATGTGTTCTCACTTGCATGTGACCCCCTTTTGTATCACGCATCACATGTAAAATTAATTCCAACTTTATGCCACCCAGGGAGGA
The DNA here is from genome assembly GCA_016647715.1 of Pavo muticus. Classification (NCBI taxonomy): domain Eukaryota; kingdom Metazoa; phylum Chordata; class Aves; order Galliformes; family Phasianidae; genus Pavo; species Pavo muticus. The sequence continues at coordinate 154,107 of JACDJE010000474.1, read as the reverse complement.
GAAATTAATACTAATTAGTCCATTAAGCCTGTGCAGTAAGTCCAAAGTTCATAAGTTCAAGTTGTTAATTGACCTTTATTACTAAAACCTTATTTGATGAGACTGTACAGATACCAAGTAGAGAGGAATTTGCAAGCTTCTGCACAAGTTTGCAAGCACAGGTATCTTGTTCACAAGCCTCTGTGTAAATAGTTTTGTTTGCAAGGGCATCTTGTTCTTAAGCCTCCTCTGTTTCAGGTGTGTTGCATGGTGGGCTCCAGGAATAGGCAAGTTGTTAGTTGCTTGGCTTACACTAATGGACAGCCCAGTAACATGCTTGTGGTTAGCCTTTATCTGCAATGCTTAATAATTGTTTAAGTATGAGAGATACTAACAAAGCTTAAAGTTTTCAACACACCTTTTGCTAAAATAGCTTTGGGATGGAGGTGGTTTTCTCTGCATGCTATGGTTTGTTACTGCACTTGCCATGTGTTCTGCAGAAATTGACTATTCCTTCACAGAAACAATTATTCCTTTGGTTGGTCAGCCCCTAGGGTGCATTGGGGTTTGGTAAACATGTAGCTGCATAGCTGGAAGGAAGATGCAAATTGACTATTGGAATTTTGGCATGTGGACTGAGAAAGACCAGGAATCAGGAAGGGCTTCTGACAGCAGTGGAAAGTCACAGGACTTGACAGTTTCATGCTGCTGGAGCCCCCGAGCAACGGCTCATGGCCCCAGTTGTCTCTGCAGCATGGGTAAAAGGTGTGATATTTAATAGGTACTTCCCTACAGGCATTAGTAATTGTTATATTCAGTCATCTACTTACCCTGAATGACTCAAATGCTAAGCTAACAGGGCTTTGAAAATTTTCAGTTAAGCATTGCCACACATCTCTTGCTTGACTGTCATCAGTGGCCAAAAGCATCTTGACCAATATTGAACATATGAAGAGGCATGATGAAGAATCCAAAATCATGGCAGTGGATTTCAAAGAAAAAAAAAAAAGAAGAAATTTCCTTTCACATAATAGCCATGCAACCTTCATGTCATCCAGGGTTTTAAAGAGCACCCTCATGCCCAGTCGCAGAATCCCTTTCCACAAGACAAATTAATTTCTCATGTTTAATGGACATTCTGCTGCTTGCACACAGCATGTGTCTCTAGCAGTGGGGCTGTATCTGAATCACTTAGTCTTTTAAATATCACAACACTGGAACTTCTGCCTGGCATGAAACCCAAGATGCAGCCAAGCAAACTGCTGCTAGGTGACGGGGAAAGACTCAATTTTTTTTTATTTTTTATTTTTATCTACAACAGCATTTATTGGAATGGCATGAAAAGTTCACATCAGAGCCCTGATAATTGTTGTTATTGTTGAGATGTTAACCACCACCTTTATGCTGCTTTCAGTTAAGCTAACCCAATCAATCCCAAACCCTCTGTTAGTATAGAGGTTGCAAAACAAATCTTTCCCAAGCTTAGGCACTTGATAGAAGTAGGATAGGTGTGGTGGTGGAGCTGTGCTTTAAAATGGAACTCTGAAATAATCTGAGATACAAGTTAATCCTTCAAAAAGTTGTTTTTCCTCATCAAGTTTATAGTACAGACCTGTAAACAGTGTAGCTGTATAACCAAAAGGCCAGAGCATTGCTACATGAGGGAATAGGTGTAGCAGGAAACAACTGTGAGACACAGGAAAACAGAACAGCTTTGCCAACAGAAGACCATGCATTTTATTACTCCAGTCTCAGATAATTGCCTTCATTCTATGCTCACTTTTTTAGTTTTAGCTACTTCACATTAAGAAAATATTATTGTTATCAAAGTCTTAGAGAAAACCTACGTCTCAGGGAAGTGTGATCCTTCTGTTGATCATACTTTGATATGCATACCTGTTCTGAGGTACTTAAGTTGCCTATACAGTACTAAAGTTAGAAATGATTATATGTGTGTATCTGAGCCTGGTGCCATTATCAAATATTGCTGGGTAGAGAAGATTCTTAAGGTAGGTGGGGAGTTACCTTATTGGTCCCTTAACTCTAGATATCTGGCCTTGCCAACAGTCATGAAGCTAACCCACTAATAGCACAGAAAAGTGTTTGTTTATAGTTTCAGATTCAAATCAGTAATAACAATGGCATATGGTTGCTATGGCTATTTTTGCTCCATTTAGGCTTCAAATAGTGATGCCCTATTATAATGAAAAAGACACAGGGAAATACATAATCCACCTGAAAATATATTTGTTTGCTATATATAATGAACTTTTTAGGTTTTCTTAAGAGGAGACAAAGGAAGATAGAATAAAGTTTATTTATCATTTTGATCCTTATAAGATCATCTCAACACCTTTTCTGCAAGCAACTTGTCAAAACTCCCTTTGCTATATACTTTATCAATCATATAACTTGTGACTAACCTGCAGAACTAGTGATTTAACCATCAGATAGAGATACCTGATGTGTGACAAAAACTTATTCAATGTCACTGAAAAGTATGGGACCAGCACCTCTGCATACAGCCTGTGTCTGTGTGTTATGTATATACAGCCATATAATGATATGTATACATTAAATACATCTGTATTTGCTTATGTAAGTTTTGAGGTCCATGGTTTAGAAGATCTAGGGCATAATCTAATCAGCCTAGTCAGATAGACTAGTGAGGGAATTTGTATTTGCAACTAAAGAAGAGTGTGTACCTGTGTACATGTAAAGGCATATGACTGAAGGGCTATGTATACATGTCCGTGCAAGCATCTGTATGTCTGGCTATGCTTGCAAGCAAATATTTGGGTCCCAAAATGGATTCTAGTTATATGATGACCCTCAGATGGAGTTTACATGAATAACAAAGGGAGAGATGAGAATAAGATTTGATTCCAAGGTGCCCAGATTCCTCACATCTACAGTGTTTAGGAATGATAGAGATGGTGGCCAGCAGTGGCTGGGAATGATGCCCCCATGGGGGCTAACTGGCAAAAGTTATAACCATCACTTGTCTTTGTGCACAAATATTCCACACTGCCAGGACAGCTATGATAAAAGTCTACTTCATGCTGGGCAATGAAGCCCACTGTTTGTTGGATGCTGCAGGTGCCTCTACCTTTGTAAAAGACTTCTCCATCCTCATTGGTCACAATGGTGTAAGCATTCTGCCCTGCTCTGTAGTGTAGACAAGAGGTAGGCATTGTTTGGATGTTGCTGGCTGCAGTAACTGGGTAGCCCTGGCGGAATTTCGGGTACCCATCCAGGTAAGAACTTGGCTGGAAGCTGTTCTAAAAGGGAAATACAGTGAATTAAAATGCACAATATCGTCCGCTGGTGTCCACAGACCTAACATCTACTGGTGCTCTACTCTGTCCCTCCACACTTCACATTGTTTATTGTTCAGCAGCAATGGGATTGAGAGTAAGAAAACTATATCCATCCCCTATAGTTCGGGGTGGATACAGAATCAAATGCAGTATATAAGGAATACACTCGTCCTCTGGAAGTATTCAGATGGCATAGTCAACCTATTGCCAGGCTACCTACAGAACATGGAGAGTCATGCTAAGACTGTGCCTCTGCGTTGAACAAACCAGAAGGCAGGGTATGCTGATACCTGTTTATGGTTAAGTTGCCCACATGTTCTTACTTGCATGAGGCACTGAATCCGAGCAGTCCACAAGGTATTCTTCTGGCGCCTTTTCAGCTTCATCCTTTGGTTTTGGAACCAAGTCTTCACCTTGGGTGGTGAAGGGAGAGCAGAGAAAATATCAGCAAGAAGAAGAAATAGTGAATGTTATCTGATTTACAAGCAGCAATAACCAGGGGAGAGTGGTCAGATGACATATGGGCAGCAGTAGATAAAGTCCTTTAAGTGTTCCCTGAGGTTACTGCCTGGGAGATGCCTGTCTAGCAGCCTCAGCTGCTGGCTAGTGCATCTGTGTGTTGGGAGGAATGGATGTAGCGACATTATGGCCACATGACAGTTATTGCTGTGGCACAGAGGTAAGTTTCAGTCATGAACATGAATGTCCGTGAATTAGACCCACTCAGGCCTCCACAAGCCCGCTGCACTGTAGGAAAGCTTCTGAAACAGTTTCTTCATGCTCATTAGCAAAGTGAAAGGTTTGCTCCTTGTATCTAGCAGTTTCTGAATTCAAAGCTCCTTACTAGGGTGAATTCCAGGTATGTTTTCCTCCAGGGTTTTGTCTGGACTGTGAGAACAGCCATTGCAGGATGTTGACTGAAGGAAATAGCAGATTGTCCCACCAGTCCTGCCCCTGACAGAACCACTTCAGTATGTGGGTACATATATATGCCTGTACAATGTATATATAATTATTTTAGTCCCAGGACATCCAAGGACATACTGGCCATCACACTTATCTCTTATATCCAAATTCCAGGCAGATTTTGGAGTTGTTACTGCATGTACTTGTGCCCCACGCTCAAGCTCTCTCTATTTAGCCAACGCTAGTTCACTATTCACAATATATCTGGAGACCCTGAAGGACTGCAGTGTAGGAACCTACCAGCATTTGCAAGGAGGGAGAGTGCTTAGAAGAATGTTATTAGATATTGGATAAGATCACCCCTGGGAAATGATTGTCATAGCTTTCATCATGTTACAGACAGAAAATTCTGAAAGTAGGAGAGCTGGTGCATGCCAGGGTTTCTGTGAAGTTCACCAGTGCCTGGAAAAAGACTGAAAAGTCCTGTCAAGCCCAATATGTAGGTTACTTTTCACAAACACCATATTCATGACTGTATTTGTAATTCTACTACAAGTTCTGGCAACAGTCCCCTTAGCTGACGCCTCACTGGGGAGAACTGAGTAAAGTGCTACTGACTCTCTTGATCCCCAGAAGTACTTCAGATCTCTGGCATGAATAGACACGAGAGCAACTGTTACATAGCACTTTTGCCTCTGCCCATTACCAGGAACTACTTTTTCCATCCTATCACTGTTTTATGTGACTATTGAGCCACTATGTGACAGATATACCTAAGTCTCTATGTTCACCTGCTGGTAGGTGAGCCCCAGGGCAGCAGCCAGCTCCTGAATCTGATGCGGTCTGAGGTACTTCTGGCTCTGAAACCTCTGATGCAGGGTCTGCTGCTGCTCCTGGGAGAAAGTTGTGCGGCTCTTGGCCTTCTTGATTGTCCCCATGCCATATTCTCTGCCCTTTTGAGACTTAGTGGTAGGCTGAGGGGATGAGGATGCTGAGTGTTGACTGGTGGCTAAGTCTGCCATGAACTGGCTGAAATTCTCAGAACTGGAAGAAGCTGAAGAAACATCTGAAAATAAAAAGACAATGTCAGAAGCCACGTCAGACATTATGTACACCTGAATGGGTATGAGCACACTTCCTACGTGTTGTGTCACAAGATCAGAACTCCTTGTCTACCTGAAAGGGGCCTACTTGAAGGAAAGTTCTATGTCACACTTCTGTGTTCGTGAATCTGTGAACACAGACATGCTCACTGACAGTAAGCAGCTTTCCAGCTCAGACTCAGGATTTCCACAGCTGCTTTTTATGAGGTGGAAAAGGGCACAGAGGGGAGAATGCTAAGCACTGGCTCATAGTGTTGTTATTCCCCTTCAAAAGGCCTCAGTAATACTTCATTTTCAGGTGGTATAAAGCCTAGTCATGACTGCAAACATAACTTTGAGTTGATAACTGGGCTCCCCAAAACTGTCTGCCCAGGAATCTCAAGACACTACATAGACAGCGTGCGTGATGGGGCAAAACAGACACAGTGCTTAAAAGGGGGAGGGAGGTGTAGAGCATCAAAGCCAGACTTGGATACTGGCTCACTCCAGTGTATCTCACCTACAGACTGCCTTAACGCTGGAAATGTGTGCAGATGAAGAAGGCTTATTTAGCTAGGGGATCTTCTGCCAAGAAGAAAGAAAGAGATTTGACATAGAGATGGGAAGGGAGAGAGGAAAGGTAGAAGTGTAGGACAGAGGAAAAGACTCAATCCTGTATCAGGGTCATAGGGAACAAAATTCAAAAGTACAGAGGAATCTGTTCAAGCCCTTTTGCATTTGTTCTGATAAAAGTCCTAAAGGGGCCTGTGTTGAAGGATAAAGCCAAGATAAAGATCTAAAGGAAAAACTTCCTAAATAGTCCAATCCACTTTTCCAGACAAAAGCTGCCAAGATGCAAAGTCATTCCAGCTGCCTGGATAGGAAAACGATAAGGAGAGATTACCCCCTGTCATATTTCTGTTAGGTACCTGATTTCTGAGGCCTGTGAAAGGCTGAGAGCTTCTCAAAACAATCCTGACAAAAAGGCTGTGATACTAATCTTCTTCACATATATCCAATGATACATCTGTTCATTCCTTCTTCCTCCAGATGCTCCTCTACAAACCCTGCTGCATGGTCCATCCCCTCTCTTCCTACTGACATTTCAGGAGAGAGGAGACGCAGTGAATGGGCAGTGCCACTTCAGTACACATCCTCTGATTACTGATCCTTGTGGCTCCCAAACTCCTTGCTAGCCATCTTGAGAGCTGTAAGTCTGAAGAACACTGAGGCATCCTCCTCATCCTCCTGAATACATATTCAATGCAAAGTACTGATACCTTTCTGAGGAATGGGTTCCCTTGTCCATCTTCCAAAACCCCTTCTTCTTATCCTAAGCTGAGAGGTTACTAAACTACACTCAGAAAGTTTCTCAGCCTCGAACTGGGGAGCCACATATGTGATGTATTTTCACGTTCCTCTCCTGACAGAGATACAAGCTGTCTTGCCACTGGTACTTGACACTCTAGGGTCATCTGCTTCTGCCTTTAGGCCTGGTGTTAGCTGTTTCCTGTCCTTAGGAGATGACAACCTGAAGTGCTGGCTGTGGGAAGAGGCAGGTGTGAAGTGGAGCAGACTTTTGGTGCTGGGGAGCATGAGGATTACAAAGGGTTTCTGCCTACAAGGAGACAAGGGCTCTCAATGGAGCAAACAAAGGAGGTGCAAAGTTCTGAGGTAGTATGTGCATGAGGGTAGACTGCAGAGCCTGAGAGAAAGCTGAACATCTGGGAACTGGATGCACAGGAGGCTAATATTTCCTGTGGGCCCAAAGGATGTTTGGCTCTTGTAGATCATGCAAGTGAAAATTTTGTAGGTAGGAAAGCACACTGAGAATATGGGTTAGGAAAAAAGGAAAGTCTTCTGTCAGACAGGAAGCTCAAAAAGACACCATCCTGCTAACATTCCCATATGTGTCCCTGCTCAGCCTGTTATCCAAAATCCCTGTATAATTTATCATCTGCAGCTTGAGCTTCCCCTCTTCCATGAGAAGATACCGGAGGAAAAAGGAAGCAGGAAATAAACAGCAGTGGAACAGATGTAAAGACGAAAACCTAAAACAGACTCATTTGTCTATAAAGAGGCCCAGACATTCCTCCTCTGAGAGCCACGAACTTCTGTAAAACTATGCTGTCATACCATCTGAGCCTGGAGTACAGACTTTCCTGTGCCTGGACTGCCTAGTGAGATTTACAAAATCAATTCACAGACACCAAAGCAACATGGAAAGATGATGTGACTGTCCAAGACCATCCTTCCCACCTAGAACACCACTCTTCGTCCAGCACCGATATATATATTAAAAAAAAAAAAAAAAAAAAAAAAAAAGTAAGGAGATTATAAAAAAAGATTTACTCAAGGCCTTTATTAAGCAAGTGAGCAAGCCGGGGCCACAAATATCCTGAAGATCATCAGCTCTAGGAAATAAATGAAATGCCTTACCTGCAGCCTGCCTCTTCTCTCCTGACTCCGGAGATAGACTGCTATTGGCCGCTGCTGCTGCTGCTGGCCCAGCTGAAGCGGTAGCCATGTCCTGCCTCCCCCACCGAGTTCCAGTACAGATCCAGGTATCCCATGCCAGACCTGCCGGGGTACGGCTGGTAAAGGGGAAGAGCTAAATGTGCACACATGAGGGGTGGGGGTGGATGGGTGGTTCCCACACCTTTCAGGAGATGACACCTCCACTTAAGGGGCAGGTCTCACCAGCAAGCTGCGGTAGCCGCGAAGTATAGACAGGCAATTACCCTTATAGCTCACCATAACTTGCCTGGGACTGCAGTATCTATCATCGTCGGCTTTTCAAGGCTCTTTGTCATGCTAAAGAGGTCTGTTTGATGGGGTGGGGACAAAGCCGGGCAGAGGGCGGGGGTGGGAGTACAAGAGGCACCAGGGCTGAAATTCTTGCCGTTCTGCAGGTCTCTCAGTCACACCTGAGCATGGCTCTGATTCAGAGCCCCAGGAAACCTCCTCCTGCTTGGTTCTTTGGGCTCAACTAAAATTGTCCCATCACAAAATAATGCCACGAACACGGATGTCCTGTGGAAGAGGGCTGCTCACTTTTGGAAAAACGAACTCCATCTCCACCACAAGGGAGTGAATAGGAGGTAGATTTGATGCTGAGCTGTACACTACCCTGCTGGACAAACCCAAGCATAGGCTCCAGTTTGTGTGGGATATTCTGAGACCTTTGCCTTTATCAAAGTGACAGTCTGAAAAGATTGTCTCCCCCCACCCCCCACACCGAGGTAGCAGCATTTTCCACACTCTCAGTGCAGGTGTTAGGGGCAGAGCAAGAGGTAAAGATGGGTAAGGATCGGAGCTGGTGTCTAGAACATACTTTTTCCTTCCTTTCCTTTTCTTCTTTTTTTCTTCTTTTTTCCTTTTTTTTTTCTTTTTCTCTTTTCTTTGTTTTTCTTTTCCTTGTCTTCCTTTCTTCTTTCTTCTTTCTTTCTTTCTCTCTCTCTTACTTTCTTTCTTATTAATATTATTTATTGGAAAAGGAACTTCCAACTCCACAGACAGCTAGTGAAAATGTATTAAGTCCATATTCCAGGTTTCTGTGCCAGAGATATCTGATAAGCTAAACAAATCACACCCAATGCCACATCTCATTTTCCAGACCTAACTCAGAAATCTTAGATATCAGATCTACAGGTGGACACACAGGAAAGAGTTTTTCACAAGTATATGGAGGTGAAGATAAGATTAATGAAGTTGAAGTTCACAGGTCTGCTCCCTCAAAGACATATCCATTTACTTGCATAGTCTTGGCTATGGCCTTTGTCTTGTTGTCCAGATTGGTTGGAGTAAAGAAAATGAAGTATTTTCTTTAAGACAAGGTCCAGAGAAGGGACATAAAGATGATCAAAGGGCTGGAGCACATCTCCTACGAAGAAATGTTGAGGGAAACGGGCTTGTTTAGCTTGGAGAAGAGAAGGCTCCAGGGAGACCTCATTGTGGCCTTCCACCACTTGAAGGGAAGTTTATAAGCAGGAGGGGGGCCAACTTTTTCCATGGTCTAATTGTGATAGGACAAGGGGCTTCAAACTAAAAAAGGGGAAGTTTGGGTTAGATGTTAGGAAGAAATTCTTTACTCAGAGAGTAAAGAACCAGTCCAGGCCATTCTATGATTCCCCTACCCTTCAGACAGGGGAAGTGCTCAAACCCTCTGTTTATCTTCGTCACCCTCCTCTGGACCTGCTCAAACAACTCGATGTCCTTCTGGGGCCCCAGAAGTGGACACAGTACTCCAGGTGGGGTCTCATGAGAGTAGAGCAGAGGGGCAGAATCAACTCCCTTGACCTGTTGGCCACGATTCTCTTGATGCAATCCAGGATATGGTTGGCTTTCTGGGCTGCAAGCACACATTGCCAGCTCATGTTGAGTCTTTCATCACCAACTTGCCCAAATCCTTCTCCTCAGGGCTGCTCTCAAGCCATTCTTCACATAACCTGTATCTGTGCTTGGGATTGCCCTTACCCGGGTGCAGGACCTTGCACTTGACCTTGTTGAACTTCATGAGGTTGGCATGGGCACACCTCTCAAGCCTGTCCAGGTCCCTCTGGATGGCATCCCTTCCCTCTAGCGTGTCAACTGCACCACTCAGCTTGGTGTCATCTGAAAACTTGCTGAGGATGCACTCAATCCCACTCTCCATGTTGCCAGCACCAGTCCCAGCACTGATCCCTGAGGAATATCACTTGTCACTGGCCTCTATTTGGACACTGAGTCATTGATCGTAACTCTCTGAGTGTAACCATCCAGCCAGTTCCTTATCCAGAGAGTGGTTCATTCATCAAATCCATTTTTCTCCAATTTAGCAACCAGGATGTCATGTGGGACAGTGTCAAATGCTTTGCACAAGTCCAGATAAATTACATCAGTTGCTCAGTGATTGGCTGTTTGCTGACGTGTGGCCAAACCAAGGAGGAAAAGCACCTGCAAACCTGTTCTTTAAATAACTAGAGATAAGTGAGGGAGTCACAAAACACAGTTATGGGACAGTATGGGCTTATCTGCTTTACAGGTTTGCTCCAGTTCCTTCCCCTCAATAGGTTTAGGTCTGCTTAAAAAGATTTTATTTGTTTCATCTCAAGAGACATTGAAGTGTCTAACTAATGCCTATTTCTCAATGAACAATCAGACGTTCATAGAATCATAGAATCGTTTGAGTTGGAAGGTATGTTTAAAGGTTATCTAGTCCAACTTCTCTGCAATGAACAGGGACTTCTACATCTAGATCAGGTTGCTCAAAGCCCTGTCCAGCCTGATCTTGAATGTTTCCATGGATGTGGGATGCCCACATCTCTGGGCAACCTGTTCCAGTGCTTCACTACCCATATAGTAGAAAATATTTTCCTTATATCCAGTCTAAATCTCCTCCTTTAGTTTGAAACCATTTCCCCTTGTCTTATCACAACAGGCCCTATTAAAGAGTCTGTCCCCTACTGAAAGGCTGCTATCAGGTCTCCCCAGAGCCTTCTCTTCTCCAAGCTGAACAACCCTAGCTCTCAGCCTGTCCTCATAGGGGAGGCATTCCATCCCGTGAATCACTTTTGTGATCCTCTTCTGGATGCATTCCAATAGATCCATGTCTCTCCTATACTGAGAACTCCACATCTGGATCCAGCACTCTGGATGAAATCTCACCAGCACAGAGAAGAGGGACAGGATCACCTCCCTCCAGGAACTAGCCACGCTTCTTTTGATGCAGTCCAGGATACAGTTGGCTTTCTGGGCTGTGAAGGCACATCACTGGCTCATGTCCAGCTTGCCATTCATCACTACCCCCAAGTCCTTTTCATTAGGGCTGTGCTCAATCCTTTTGCCCCCAGCTTGTATTGATAGTGGGGGTTTCTGTGACCCAGAGGCTAGACCTTGCTCTTGGATTAGTTGGAACTCATGAGGTTCTCCTGAGCCAACTGCTAGAGACTGTCTAGGTCTCTCTGTATGGCATCCCATCTCTCAGGCATGTTGACTGTGCCACATAGCTTGGTGTCATCTGGAAACTTGCTGAGGGTGTACTCAGTTCCATTGTCAATGTCATTGATGAAGATGTTAAACAGCACTGGTTCTGGTACTGAGCCCAAGTGAAGTTCCAGAGTTAATTCAAATATTTATTGCAAGGATCAGCCCACACTTGGTATGAGTACACATGCGTGACTGATTAAGTTCAAGCCTTAGTATGAAGTTTCACAGGAGTATTTTTATATAATTTAAATCTGGACTATCCCTGTTCTCCTTGACACCTCATTGCTCCACAGGTGCCTGTTGCCGCCTTCTTCCCAAGCCTATGCTAGCACCCAGTACCTGCCCAGCAGGCCAGAGAGGGGAATATGATTGGTGAAAGTGTTTGGGTGTCAGCAGGGAGAAGAAAGACATGTGAGGTAAGCAAGACCGCAAGAAATGTGAGTTAGATCAGCTTGAAGAATATGGAGCATCACTTCTATCAGCAATTCTGGTACTGCTCTGCATCCCTTGACAGATTATAAGTCAGAGCTTCTCTGACTATGCGGCAAGGGTATCTTAAAAGCATTCTGAAATCCCTTACTGGGAAGTTAAAAGGAACTGCAGGACTGCCCTGTGAGCGAGCCTGAAAATCAAAACAACTGCTCTTGAAACATCATGGACAGACCATTCAACACACATGCCACATAACTGCACATTTCTGCTGCCGTGAGAAAATCTCTTTTCCATGAGGTGCAGACAGGAAGGAGCTCAGGGCCTGATATGCTCTCTTTCTTTTGGCATTCTATTATATTTTGTTATATTTTGTTTGTTTATCTTCCTATTAATCACTTAGTTTAGCATGTTAATTCCTTAATTGCAACTTCAGCTTGAACTTAATTCCTTTAAAGCACTGTATTTTTCTCTATAGACTTTTCATTTTTGGTGATTTAATGTTTCCTACACTTTTACCTTGCTTTGTGTGTGACTGTACTGGAATCTAGTCAGATCCACGTTGGGTAGTTTTCACAAGGCCCTTGTCCTCCTTGGAGATTCTGTTAATTAATCTGCACCAGAAGAGGAGTTTTTCTTTCCCTTTGCCACATATGGTTTTGCTGTGTTGAAGATAGGCAGTAGAAAGGAAAATGAACTAAAAAACGCCCGCAAACAAATATTCAGAATCATTTATCCTTAGAAGGGACCTTCAAGATCATAGCATCCAATATGCAGCTACTTTTAACTTTTTTTTTTTTTTGGAATGTGTGGCGTGCTAAGAATTTCTAATTCTGAAAGAACTAAAACCTATTCCCTGCTAAGAAAAAAATGTGATGAAAACTAGGCTGAAGAGAAGGCCCTGGAAAGCGTCACCATATCTACCACACATAGCCTAATTCCAACATTTCTTGAAACATAGGGGTTGGTTTCCTTGCTTTCATTCATATTTAACAGAGCTTTTCCTATTCACTTGCTGTCTCTTGATGTTTAAAAGCCATCTGTGATTGCTAGCTGAAGGCAGTTCTGTAATTATATGGCTATGAGCTTATGAGCAGTGTCAGGAAACAGCAATGTCTCAGCCAATCTAATGCTGCTCTGTGTTTCCCACTTCCAAGAGTGCCCGTTCATATCATGTATTCACCAGCAGCAGAAAGTGCTGCAAGAGTCCAGCATCAGAAATTGAAGATACACTTTCCTCCCTTGTTAGTCTTCTCCCTAATCAGTATATGTTTTGTCTTTGAAGTTTACACACAAAGTAAAAACGAGGTTATACTCCAGATCCACCATAACTAACTCCCCTAGAAGAATGAATCCTAACTGTCATTAATGCTATCTATCATATATTTTCTCCCTTAAAAGTAAGAGAATGAGGGATTTTCTAATAGTTACAGTTGTACCTATTTCCCCTTCTCTTTTTCAAATGCTATGAAGATTTTTAATGGTGTTTGTTGCCATGGCACCAAGCTGTCTTGAGACCTTGAAATCTCAAATCCTGCTTAACCATTTAATGTAACACAGAACATTTTAATCAAATTGCACACATAAATAAAACACTCTCCTACCACTGGAAACCCCACTTGGTCCTACAGAGATGTGATCTCTGTGTGATCCCCTTCTACAGCTTGCAAAAGAATTCCCACTTTAGTCCAGTTTGCTGGACTGTAGATCTCCATAGACATTCTTCCAGTGCAGATGTCAATACCTGGGAACCCATCCCACTCATTCACCTCTGACTGATATTAGGCTTTTAACTTCAGCTAGGTCCTAGGCTTTTTGACTTAGGCAAGACTAGGCTAGGCTCAAGCTAGGCTTTCAGTGCTCTTTTCATGGTAGTCATTCATCATGCTTCATGATCAGTACATAGTCTTATAAGGGACTGATGAAATCTCCCTAAATATCTTATGAGCAAATGGCCTGCAAGTAGAGATAAATTGATAGGGAACTCTGTCCACAGAACAAGACAGGAGGAAGAAGAAACTGAGCTGGGACTCCTCTGCAGGGGAATAAGATACAGTGAGAGAATGTGACGGCTTTTGGCAGCTGGAAAAAAGGTAGATGTTTCTCAGTTACATTAAATGCAGGGAAAAAAAATGTTTTAAGGTACTAATAGGCCCTGGAACATCAAACGTCATAGACTCTTTGACATATCTGAGAGTGGGAGAAGAATGCAGTGTGCTCCTTTTCCTGTAACCGGCTCTGGCATCTGGGATTCCACCAGCCCAAATGTGCCAGGAATTAACTCTCCTCAGACAAACTGAGATAACATAGCAGAGCTCTGATCAAGGGACTGATATCAAAGAAACAAATCACTCAGCCCCAGGGCTGAATTATCAGAGCAGTTTATTCCAGCCTTTTCTCCTCCTTTCAAACATCAGGTTCAATTGCAGCAACAACAGAACAAAAAGTTACATCATTCTAGGTGCTTTACAGACAGGGAAAATACAACCAGAAAGAATGGAATTCACAGGTGATACAAGGCTGGGAGAGTGTTGCAAATACCACAGAGAACAAAGAAAAAATGCAAAAGGAACCTATCTTGCTTGGGGAGGGAGGAAGAAGGAAAGATGAGAACGAGTCATACACCTGGGGAAAAAGAATCCCAAAGGGATGTGCAGAACGCACAGCACGGAAGAAAAAAAAAAGCAAGAGATGCTTGTTTACTAGCTGAGGTATATTCAATTCAAGCAATAGCTTGAATTTTGCAGGCATGCAAGCACTTGACAAAGATCCATATCATCTCATTTTCATGGATGGAGAAACTGAGGCGCGGCCTGGACTCAGTAAAAGGTCTGTTGTACCGCACTTGCCACACCATGGCTAGGCAGAAACACCAGACTGTCAACGCAGAAAACCTTTGTCTTAGAACTAAAGGAAAACGTTATGCACAGTTACAGCGAGATTATCCAAATAAAGCTACATACTGCGTGCATGCCCTGAAAAACAAGGGGGAGGTCCGAAGGAAGAACAGCAGGCACAGGAGTGTTATAAAACAGCTCATCTCTGCCAAATGTACTTGCTTGGCAAATTCAGAATTCCAACCAGAACTGCAGTGCCTCATCCTCTCTACTTCTCAGCTGTCTGTGTATTTAATTCCTGTTTACTGTTAGATTTGTTTTTAATTTTTTGTTTCTTTGTTTTTTCTTTTTTTTCTGAAAGCTTTCCCACTGCCAGCTCCATTCAGGTTGCCCTTCCTACAAGAAAAAAAAACCACAACAAACAGCTCCTTCCTGCGAGCTGTGTTAGCTCTGCAGAGCAAATAGGAGCTAGGCCATCAACTGTAGAAAAATCCATTCACATCTGAAGCCTGTTGCTGTGTCACAGATGTATACTGTACAGGGGCACAGAAGTGTGGCTGAGTGGTGGTCTGATTTGGGTAGTAGAGTTATAGGCTGGTTGATTTGGAGTGTTTTGTGGGTTTTTATTGTATTTTTTTTTTTTTAGAGATGATAGACACTGTGGGAGGGGGTCACACGTTTCGAAGGATTTTGTCATGGTGTTCATATTTCAGAGCAGCCCTCTGCTTTATCGTGGTCAGAGTCAAGATTTGCCTCTTCAAGTCCTCAGGTTGTCTGAAAAAATGTTACTGATAACTGCAGTGCAGATTAGTCTATGCCTTGCAAGGAGAATTGGTGGGTGAGTGGATGACAATTGTCTATATGGAATAGTTGCTACAGGTGAGATGCCTGAGAAACATAAATGCTCTTAGCATGCTGCCAAATAAACAGGTGTGTTTCCATGTTATAGAGAGGGTAGCACAGTGTTGGCACCCTCCACTAAGGGCACCTTGTGTTTCTGTGTGGATAAAATAAGATATTGGAATGCAAGCCATTCTATGATTCTGTGATTCTTAATAGATAATGTTCTATTAAGAATCACAGAATCATAGAATGGCTTGGGTTGCAAGGGGCCTTAAAGATCACCTAGTTCCAACTCGCCTGCCTACCCACCAGATTGTGCTGCCCAGGACCACATCCAGCCTGAGTGACTCTAGGAATGAGGCAAGGCATCCACAGCTTCTCTGGGAAACCTGTTGCAGTGCCTTATTACTCTCTGAGTAAAGAATGAGACAACTCAGGAGGAAGAAAGCAATTTGTTGCCTAGAGGTGATCTTTTTATGGGGAGGTTAACTCACTGGGAATACAACAAGGAGAGTAGTCGGTGAAAATACCAGCACGGAAAAACTTTGGAGAGTTTTTTAAAAACTGCATTTCTCCTTTTGGAATGCATCTGAAGGGCTACTTTGTGCTCACTGAGAAGAGGCAAATGTCAAGAAGCTCCCAGGATCACTGCAGGAACTGAAGCCCTTGGCTCTTCCCACTGCCCTAGTGATCGACCTGCTTGCCTCATGCTGAGGAAGGAGGATGCAGCCATGTCCTGTGCCTCACCGGGTCCAGCAGGGCCAGCACCACCTGTAGCAGCAGCCTGGCATCTTCCCCTGGCCACCTCTCTTTCTTGGGTAGAAGTAGCACTTGTGAGGTGATCTGGCATACCAGGCACAGTAGCAGAAGTGCTGTCAGGGCCATGATCTCTAAGGGGCAAGCATTTAAGCTCAACAGGACCCCTGTGTCACGCAGTTTGGGATGGGATTAATGCTACTGCTGCTGCCCAAATCTCCACATGTACACCCAAAACTTTGTTCACAGAGCTGTATATTTTGAAGAAATCCTCAGCCAAGGGAAGGATAGTACATGAAGTAAGGCCTAAAGAATGGCTCTAAGGGCTGGCAGTGAAAAGGGGATGCAGAGAAGTGGGTAAGAGCACGACTAATGGGCTGAAACATGAGAGAAAATGCCGAGAGGTTTCCAGAAGTGTAGGGGAGTGTAACACTGGATCACTTTCAGTTCTGTTGATATACAGTCAGATGCAGCAACTCACACCATGAGGCAGAGGGGGCTACAGGAGGCATATAAGGGCATCAGAAAGTAGTTGGGAAAATGCCATGTCATAGAGGGAACGACCTCGTGAGATTTGGGGTCACAGAGGAAAGGCCTTGAGATACAAGAGAGAGCCCAGAGCCAACAAGGCAGTGCAAGCCAACCTCTACACTTTCTGTCCAGCCCTCTCTGTCCTTCCCAAACCTGGGAGGAGATTTCAGCCTGGTGAAAGTGCGCAGTAATCCTCACAAAGGTGTAGGATGAGACATGGACATATTAAGAGCCTGTGAAGGTCAAGAAAAGCCCACTACATGTTGGAAGGAGGAGAGGAGGCTAGCAAAATTCTAGCTTCTTCCAAGGTCCTAGGAGATGACAGAAAGATGAAGAACTCTGTTGGTTCTGAGGATCACACACTGACTGCACCTAGCCTGCAGTGACTAATGGAACAGGGAAACAGTCCCACAGATGTGGGGGTGGGAGAGAAGATCTGAATTTGCCAAATGAAGGAGTCTCCACCACCCTTGCCATGCTGTTTATCTCCCTTTGTGTGGTGTGCCTCTGATGGAGACAAATAACCTAAGGCAGTGTTAGCAAGGAGCATGTAGTCTTATCAGTTTTTGTAACAGAAGATTCCTCATAGACTCAGGTCTCTTGCTGAAAGAGTTTAGCATCACATCCTGCTCTTCCTACAAGTCATCCTTTACCTCAGAGGTGAGCTACAAGCTCAGGAGTGTTTTTGTGGCCCCTTTGCTGCAGAGATTCACACAGGGTGGAGTGTGAGAGGTGAGTCATCAATGAAACTGGGTGAAAACCTTGACTCCCACAGCTACACAGCTGCTCACAGGTGCAGGGCTGTATCATGACAACGATTCCGCTTTTACCATACTTTCCAATAAATGTCAGCATTTTATAATTGATAATGCTGATCTCAGAAGTCCTCCCTAGATTGCATTACAAGAACTTGTTGGGTGTGTGAACATTTTGCACCTTTTTATTTCACCATTGGAGAGAAACCAGCACACTGTGTGTGCAACTGAATTGTTCACACCCATAAACCACACATTAGGTATGTGGCCATCATAGCTATGCTCCAAAACCTGTCCAGAAAGCATCCAGTTCTAAGAGCTGGGAAGCAGAGGACAAAGCAGCCTTGACTACCAGAGCTTCTCAGTCACCCCACACCTCCTGCAGCCCTTTTCACATAAAGGGAAAAGCAAAAACTGCTTTGTTGGTGCCTCTGTTTCACCAACTTGCCCCTTCATGGCAGACAATATAAGGGAATGATAAACCAGAAGATATCTTGTGCTTCCACAGAATCTTTGATATTGAGGCACAAGTGAATCCACCTGGTGTCTGTTCATCTGGTGCCAAGTTAAGTTTGTTTGGCTGTACCCATTCCTGTATTGCTTTTTGGCTCCAGTCCAGAAAGGACTCCCTGGAGACTGTGACATGCAAGTTAACAAGAAGCATCTAGAAGTGGCATTGAAGGAGATGGTTTAGTAGGCATGGTTGTGATGGGCTGGTGGTTGGACTAGCTTATCTTTGTGGTCTTTCCAACCTTAATGATTCTATGATTCTACAATTCCCTTCAGTGAATGATTTTTGTGTCCTGCCTGTTCCCTCGTTTTGACTGTAGTGGCTGGTGTTGGTTTCTAAGAGCTGTTGGTGTTTCAGCATGTAATTCTCACCTTTTCTTCCTGCTTTCCTTCCTGGTTTTCCTTCCTCCAATCCAACTGGGCAAAGTTTACTCTTTGTTTCTCTCTCTGGCCTTCCATCGGATTTAGATTTTCTCAGGAATTCTTTGCTTTTAAATAGTAAATAATTTGGATTGACCCTTCCCTCAGCAGGAGAAAATGTGCTCTCACAGCTCAGTTTAGTTAACAAAAGATTAAATCCCAATCAAAGAAAAAAAGTTACTCTTTCATGACTTGCCTGTGTGCTTTAGTTCTAGCCAGTTTTAATGCCTGTGCTTTGGCTGCTTTGTCCTCTCACATGTGGCTACTCGGGAGAAGTTTCCATACTCCAGGAAAAATACATCTCTCTTTCTACTTCCCTTTTGCTCTTCCTATTTCTGCTTTTGTTTTTTTTCTTCAATTTTCCTTGGGAAAAAATTAAATCAGACTTACTCAAACTGCAAAATTGCTCTGGATTATGTGTTTGGAGACACTAAAACCTCCTGATACTACAAGGCTTTTTATTCTGGTTGTTTTTTAATGTAGCCAAAGCACTGTAGCATGTACGTAGGTGGCTTGGAAAGCAATGCCTCCTACAACAGACGCAAAGAGCACAATAACATTGTTTGATAGAGAAAATTCTCTGGTATCAAACACCGCTGTCCAACGTGCTCACCACCATTAGTCAGTTTGCACTGATGAGCTGATCAGGATCTCTTAATTTCGTGGTGTGACAGCTATGCATGGACAACTGGAACATGGCTTGTTTTTCACATTGCTGTCACCACTGCTGAAACACACCACCCACCACCTCAGTGCTTGGTCCCCATAAACATTCAGCAAGTGTCAATGAATGTCAGTGGGTACAATTTTTTCTGCTTGGAGGAATTCAGCTACACACCTTTGCTTTATACGCACTTTCACATCAGACGCCATTTTGTCAGACTGCCCCTCTGCTGCCATCTGTTGCATGGCAACAAAATATAATGGAATATTCATGGAAAGTTTCAACCTCTACTGCCATACCACCGATATCCACCTCTGACATCACGGGTCAACATAATAAAATAGGAGGCATTGCTTTTGGAGCAGCCCTTGTTATTATATTGTATTCTATGTTGTCAACGCATTCTTCACCAAGTATGTCAATGGTTTACAGGCTGGTTCGGCCCGGTTCCATGACTAGTGGGCCAGGGGGACCCATGGAACCACACTTCGGGTAAAGAAAAAAAGAAATAAAAAGGGGAAAAGGGTAGAGAGATGGGCCTAAAAACAAAACAGCAGCAACAATACGAGGAGGAACAAACTAATTTACTAAATAAGATATTGGAATGCAAGATAACAAGCTATAATATGATATAATTGGAATTGAAGATAATAAATCAAATAAAATGAGAGAGAGAGTGTCTGAAAGCCAAAGGCCTTACTGTAAGTAAGCTGAGGCAATACGGCACCCGCAACAGAGATGAGCTGGACAGTTGAAAGGGAAAAGGCGAGTCTCGTGATCTGCAAACAGGTTTTATCTTTCCCTCTGAGCGGAAACAGTAACAGAACAGCAAACATCTCTGGGAGATGTAGTTCTTCTTCTCTTCTGGTACAGGTACTGGAGCATTAACTCTTTAACTCCCAATGTACTATATGAAGTTATGACGTGGAATACCAATAACATAAAACCATGACATATGTACACCATTGGTACATCTGAGCAATGTGAATATTACTCTTTCATCTGAATTTTTAAAAAGTCTAATAGTAAAGATGATGTGATGCTGCTCCAGCACTCTGTCTTGACTGGCATGAAATATGGAAGCCAGAAAACTTTTCTTTCAATGCTTCTGCAGTGACAGTTTTTCAGAGATGGATGGGGCCTTGCAAATTTCAAAGCAAACATATTTACCGTCAGGATTGGACTTAGCTGGCATTTGCCTTGGCCAGTTTTCTTTATCAGAAACTTGTCTTGCATGATCTAATGGTTAGAAATAGACTTTTGCTTTGCTTGTATGGAAAGGCTGCTCCTGACACACTACTCAGCTAAGCTTTAGGCAATTAATACGTTCTGCAATTATCAGTTTGCCCTGATCTCTTTCTGCAGGTAGCTGACAATAAATTCTAGCAGTTTTTTCCTCTGTGAAAAGCATGTGTCTTTTTGGCTTCCTATGAAAACTAATTTTGCAGAAAAATGGGCATCTTAAGTCTGCAAGATGTGAGAAACTTTTTGCAGAAGCTGCTTGCTCATATCCTGCGGGTTCATCTATAATTAAGTCCATGTGGCTGGTAAGACACAGTCTTAAACGTGTTGCATCCTTGCCCCTGTGAAAGCATGGCTATGGTGTGTTTATTGGAAACATTCAAAGGCTGCTCATCTTCCCCCACCACACTCAGCTGCCTTATCAGTGATGGTCATTAAAACGATAGTGCTGAATTTATCAAACCAATTACAATTTCTGTGGCAACAAGATACAATAGACTTCATCAGCCATGTAGCCATGTTGGTGTGATACAGACAGAGCTTGGTCCATCAGAAAGTCCCAAGGCAAAAGAATTGCAGTAAAGAAATGTTGCATCTGCAGAAACTCAGGGAGAAAGAGGTGGAACGGCCCAGACAACATTAGCCTTTCTTCCTCTCCTTCCAGCAGTGACTGCCAACACCTGCCTAGCTTTATACCTTTTTTTTTATTTATTTTTTATTTTTTTAAACTATGTCAATATTTAATTTAGCTGAACGTGGGCTCTGGTCACTGCCTTTTCATAGCCGGCTTGCTCATAACGTTCCCCCGGCGCAATGAGGCCAGCGGCAGGACTAGAGGCGAGGTTCTTGCTGCACGCTCTTGACCAGGAGATGGCACTGCCGGCTCCTCCTACTTGGAGCTGGCACAATTTTTAAGCAGCCGCACAGGACGGCCAGCGCCTTGCATGCCCAGTACCTCCTCCACCACCCCTGCCACATGATAAGACCTGGGTCACTTGCTTTGTTCTGTTTGCTATCCCTTCTTCCAGTGAGGTCTCTCAGGGTAAACGCCTGGAGAAGAAAATGCACAGCATCACAGCATTTTGCTGCATCGAAAATAGCCAGCTATAGCCCCTTTCCCTATCTACTTCAGTCTCCTCTCTGTCCCTGTTTTCCCCTGCCTCTCATCTTAGACCTGTCAGAGTTACATACATGTTCTAAACAATTGCATTGTCATGTGGTGTTGCTGTCTGTTTTTAAACATTAAACTCAGCCTGCACTTGCTTATCCGATATATTTGCAAGCACACTGGTGTTTCTCTACTTTCTCCCAGTTAAACGCTGACTGCCTTCAGGCTTTGCTTTACCCACAGATTTCCTAGTCCGGTATCCGGCTAACAGAACAAGATTATTCTTCAATGTATCCACTACTCCAAATCTGCCTGCAGTTTTTAATTCATTCCCACTATCCCAGTATGCTTGGCAGCCATGGTAACCACGGAGCACTCCTGGTTGGACATGAAAACACTGCTGGGATACAGCAAGCTCAGTAAGCTGCAGTTTGTAGTAGGAGATGATGATAGAATTTATTTCTTTCCTCTCCCTCACAGCAGTGTGCTCCCAGACCGCACTTAGCCCTGAGGAAACCCCCAAGTGATGTTTCACAATGGGACAGCTAACAGCTAGCTAACACCAGCTGCAAACTATTCTGCTTCTTTTGTTAACTTCCCTTCAGTCATGCTGCTTTCAAGGATTCTGCTGTATGGGTCTTTTAGATCACTTCTGCCTTTGGAGACCCGACTGATTTTCACTGCATACTTCTTCCGTCTACTGATCGCACAGAACTTCCTCTTGTCTTCTACTCTAACTGATAAACACACTGACAGCAAGAGACATGCTCTGGCTATATGATAATCCTCTTGGCTATGTGACAACAATCCCCAACTCTTGCCTGCTCTAGGACTCCCTTCTATAGTCAACACTGTCTCTGACAGGCCTTGTGCTGCATCATCTCTTAGTGATTTGCTCCATTCCATCCTTCCTTGGCTTCCTATGGTTCTGTTCCCTAAATACCTACTTCATCTTCAGTTTAGCCTGCTTCTGTTATTTCACTCCTTGTTCATGCTCTACCAGATCTGCACTGCCTCTCTGACACTGATATATTCTTTTGACTTCTCTCAAACAGTGGAAGGTACTCATCAGACCCTGGGAATATGTTGTCCTTCAGCACAGGCAGCCTGCTTTCCTCTGCTTTCAATTGGCACCATGATGGAAGGCAGGTAAGTGTCTCTGTTGCTGAGTTCTGCCTTTAAGTGTCCCAGAAATCCACAGTTCCAGTTGTGCCATCAGTGACTTTTCACTGATTTTTAGTATCAGATTTGCAAGGACAGTGACAGCAGCATCAGTAGCTGCTTGCCAAGACCCAAGGTCTTAGTGCATGCAGAGAGATGAGGAATGAAAGACTTCTTCAAACCAGCGTTGCTGCTGGGAGTCTGGGAATTCTAGCAGAAAAATACCCTGGCTAAGGAAGGACTTGCACAATGAATTAAAATGCAAGAAGCGTGTATGCAAGAGGAAAAGAAAATGCAGGAAGAGGATAGAAGAGCTGCTTTTGTAATGAAAGACAAAATTAGAGAGGTCTCTCAGAGTCCATCTGGATCACTTGCATAGGATAGAACAGGTAACAAAAGTGATTCTGTAATTATCATAGAATGGCCTGGTCTGGAGGAGACCTTAAAGATAATCTATTTCCAACCCCGTTGCCATGGACACGGTTGCCATCCACTAGATCAAGTTGCAAAGGCCTCATCCAACCTGGCTTTGAGTGCCTCCCAGGATCAGGCATCCACAGCTTCTCTGAGCAACTTGTTCCAGTGCTTCAGCACTCTGAGTAAAGAATTTCCTCCTAACAACTAAACATAATTTTCCCCTCTTTTAGTTTAAAGCCATTCCACCTTGTCCCATCACTATAAGACCATGTAAAAAGTTGGTCCCCCTCCTGCCTATAAGCTCCCCTTCAAGTACTGAAAAGCTCCAATGAGGTCTCCTTGGAGCATTCTCTTCTCCAAGCTAAACAAGCCCTACTCCCTCAACCTTTCTTCATAGGAGAGGTGCTCCAGCCCTTCGATCATTCTCTTCTGGACCTGCTCCAACAGCTCCACATCCTTCTTGTACTGGGGGTCCCAGGCCTAGACACAGTACTTCAGGTGGGGCCTTACAAGGGCAGACTACAGGAGTACAATCACCTACTCTTCTTTTGACAGAGCCCAGGATACAGTTGGCCTTCTGGGCTGCAAGCACACACGGCTGGCTTGTGTCCAGGTTTTGGTCCACCAGAACCCCCAAGTCTTTCTCCACATGACTGTTCTGAGTGTTCTTCTCCCAGTTTGTACATAAACCTGGAATTGCCCCAAACCAAGTGCAACACCATCCAATTGGCCTTGTTGAACCTCATTAGGTTCACCTGGGCTCATTCTTCAAGTCTGTCCAGACCACTCTGAATGGCATCCCTTCCTTCTATTGTGTCAACTGCACCACTTGTCGTGGTGTCATCAGCAAACTTGCTGAGGGTGCACTTAATCTCACTATGTCGTTGATAAAGATGTTGAAAAGCACCGGTCCCAAGACTGACACTTGGGGGACACCACTCATCACTGGCCTCAAGATGGACATAGAACTATTGACTACAACCTTCTGGATGCAACCATCCAAACAATTCTTTATCCACCAAACAGTCCAGCCTTCAAATACATATCTCTCCAATTTAGAGATCAGGATGTGGTATGGGACCATGTCAAAGGCATTGCACAAGTCCAAGTAGACAGCATCTGTTGCTCTTCCTTTGTCCACCAATGCCATCACTCCACCACTGAAGGTCACCAAATTGGTAAGGCACGGTCTACCTTTGGTGAAACCAAGCTGGCTGTCTCAGATCACCTCCTCATCTCACATGTGCCTTAACATGTCTCCCAAGAAGACATGTCCCATGATCTTCCCAGGCACAGATATTAGGCTCATCCACTTGTAATTCCCCAGGTGTTCCTTTCTCCCTTTCTTAAAAATGGGAGTGACGTTCCCTTTTTTCCAGTCACCAGGGACAATCATGACTTTTCAAAAATATGATGGAGAGTGGCTGGTAACCACATCAGCCACTTCCTTCAGGACTCTGGAGTGCTTGTCATCTACCCTCAGACTTGTACACATTCAGCTTCATGAGGCAATCTTGTCTTTTTCTGCTCCTGCAGTGGAGCAATCCAGGAAAATATGCATCTACTGAGAAGCGGGGTAGGCAAACTAGAAGTGCATGCCTCAGCCTCAGAGAAGGCTGCGGTATTCAAAGCTTTCTTTACAACTGCCTGTAGAACAAAGCCTGCTCTCAGATCTCAAACATATCAGAATGGTTTGGGAAATTGAGGGACAGCCCAGAGTAGGGCAGAAACAGGCACTGCAAAATAGGAAGATGCAAAATATCCCAGTGAGGGAGAATGGTTCTCTCTTCCTAATTCCATATTGGTGTCCTAACAAGGTGACATTCCCCAAAGAATACCCTGGGCAACCATTACACTCTTCAGCTCTCTGACGTTGGGCAGAATAAGTTTAGAAAGATTAACATAACACCTAGAAAGGCTGATTGTACTCAAGTGTAAGCACTGGAGTTTAAATGGGAGCAGAGAAGAAACTAGACAGACTATACAAAGCCATAATCAACTGACTGTTAGCAGATTTCTCTTAATCTTCTCCCTAGGAAAATCTGGAAATGGAAGAGCCAGCTACTTCTATAGCTACTATGAAGTTCTGATGTTCTTCTGGTGTACATCCACTGAGTATTGTTTTTCTTTAGCATCTTATTCATAAGGATATGTTCGTCCATGAAACACTTAGCAGCTCCATGAGGCCAGAGGATGCACAAGTGGAGAATTCATAGCTTTAGGAAACAAATATTTTTCCCTTGTCTAAGCAAATCTAATGTCCCTGAACACTGCCTCCTTCCATCAGTATAGTATGAAGACAAGTGTCTTGTCTGGTATCCCACATAGTAAAGACAGCTGCAGGTTAAAGAGTAAGCCAGACAAGAGCCATGCACCCCAGTTTTTCCAGTAAGCATCTCATATGTCATCCAAGGGGAATCTAGTCTCTCAAGACAGAGACCTTGGAGCTGTGTCCTTGGCCTAGGCTGAAAAACAAAACATCAATAACAACAACAACAAAAACAACAACAATCTAAGAGCTGTAAATTTTCTGTGCATCTCAATATGTGCTTGACCAACCCGCAGACAGGACTTTCCTAATTACATGTACAGCAGGAAAGAATGTTGCAGAGAGGCATCTCCTACATCATGGCCCCGTAACAATGGCATCAGCAGAAAGTCCACACAGTGCACAGCACTTTTCTGTCAAACGGATCTGATGATGGAGCAGGCCCCTCACCAAAGTAACAAATACTCCTGTTCTGGGCTGAGCTGTTGATCCTATCCACTGTACATACAAAAGCTTAGTAACTTTGCTCAGAGGTAAGATTGCTGCAGTACCACTTGGACTCTCACCCTGGGACCTTCCCAAAGGAGAAAGAGCATGCCCATAGACTCACCCACTAATGAGATGTCTAGAACATAAAATCAAATGCAAAGATTTGTGCACAAGTCAGACGTATAAAATTCAGTTCCAATAATATGTTTTCACATTTCTTCTCACATAAACTGTTCTCTTGTCTGCTGTACAATGAAGTTCATCAGAAATAACATGCAAAAAGGATACGTGTCAATAAATTATGTTTCGTGATGTTCTGTTGTTATGATAACATTATCTCAGCGATAAATGACCTTTTGTGGGGTTGTGGTAGCCATGAGAACTGTTTGGCTTGGATGTAATTAACATTTCAACTGGAAAAAAATCTTTAAGTATTCAAACCACGTGATGTGCACACTTTGTGCACTATCTGCTGACACTGAAGCTGTACTAGCTTACCTCTAGCACAGCTTGTGTTGTCTTCATTCCTTTTCCTTTTTCTCACTTTCCTCCATCCTCTTCCTCTGAAGGATATTTTCATACTTTTTGATGAATTGCTCTTAGTTTCTGCCTGTGAAGGAGATGCAGGCTCTGAAGGCTTGAAGACGGCTATATGACAAGGGAATGTGCTACTACAGGAACTTATTGCCTCATGGGAATAGCTGGGGCAGCTTAGTACTGAAAATAGAGGAGTCAAGAACACCACAGCCCTCAAGCTATGAGCGCAGTGGAGTTTCTTTTTTACCACTCTCTAGCCCAGATCCTGCTCCTCTAACCACTTCCTTCCCCACTCATTACTGAGAAATTCTGTGTAAGTACTGCTGAAGGCCACGTTGAGGGGATTTGGGCTAACATCATAGAATTACAGAATGGCCTGGGTCGAAAGGAACCACAACGATCATCTAGTTTCAACCCCCTACTATGGTCAGGGACGCCAACCACTAGACGAGGCTGCCCGGAGTCACATCCAGCCTGGCCTTGAATGCATCCAGGGATGGGGCATCCACAACCTCCTTGGACAACCTGTTCCTGTTACCACCCTCCTAATATCTAACCTAAACCTCCCCGTCTCAGTTTAAGACCATTCCCCCTTATCCTATCACTATCCACCCTTGAAAACAGCCATTCCCCCTCCTGTTTATAAGCTCCCTTCAAGTACTGAAGTCCACAATGGGGTCTCCCTGGAGCCTTCTCTTCTCCAAGAGAAACAAGCCCAGATCCCTCAACTTTCCTCATAGGAGAGGTGCTCCAGCCCTTTGATCATCCTCTTCTGGACCTGCTCCAACAGCTCCACATCCTTCTTGTGCTGGGGGCCCCAGGCCTGGACACAGTACTCCAGATGGGGCCTCACAAGAGCTGAGTGGAAAGGGACAATCACCTCCCTCTCCCTGCTGGCCACCCCTTTAAAAATGCAGCCCAGAACTCAGCTGGCCTTCTGGGCTGCAAGCACACACTGCTGGCTCATGTCCAGCTACTCGTCCACCAGGACCCCCAAGTCCTGGTGAGATGCATGCCTGTACTAAGGAAAAGTAATGGAATTCATTGAGCTATTAAGCATGGAAGGCTTAGGGAAATAGCCCTTCGCGCTAGAATAAAATAGCAAATCCAGGCTGCTGAGCTAGCCAGAGAAAGAGCTTGTGACATACCAGGATACAGCCTGGTTTTGTTAGGAGTACAAAACAACTATAGCAAGTATGTCAAGCTAACAGCCTGTAGGCCCCCATATGGCCTAACCTTTGCCCCACACCATCATGGCAGCAGTTCTTCCTTGCCAAGCAGCCAGGCCCAGCCCCGAGCATGAATCCATTACTCAGCAGCAACCAAATATCAGTGTGCAATTGGCACTATCTGGACTGAAACAAGGGCACAAGGAAAGCACAGTGCAGTGCCACAACTCAAATTATGGCAAATAATTTTATGCATGTTGATATATTGACTAAACAGTCCTCTGAAAAAACAAATAAGCAGCCCTCCTTTCTGTTGATAAAGGAATTGAAGTCTTCAAGACTGCTAAAAAAAAAAATCAATTTTTTTTTTTTATATATTTGCAACTCCATTTTCAGTTGACAAATATAGTACCTGTGAATTTTCAAATGGAATGTACAGTTGTAATCAGATATTCAACTCAAAGAAAAATCTGATCCTTTCTTTTAAGCAGATTTCAAGACCTACCTTAACAGAAAAATATCTCTCAAATCACCATTACACCTTATTCATGTCCTCACTTTTTGGGCAGTACGCACATTTGTGAACAACTATTTTCAAGGGCGGAGTACAGGCAAAGTAAAATTTCTAAAATCTCTGATGATCACCTTGAAAACTCACCAAGATCACCACCACTGCCATCAAACCAGACTAATGCATTAGTTTCACAAAAACAAGGTCAAATACTTCACTAGTTTTATGTTTTTGCTGCTCTTTACGTTTAAATAAAAATATTTAAAAAGTAAGTTATTACTTACATGCAGTAATTATATTATGTATTTTATACATAGTCTAAGACAATTCTTCACTCAGTAGGTCCCAGACAAGCCAAAAGGTTGGACACCTATGAACTATACTGTTAAGATAAAACCCATGGCAGGTATTAATTAGACCTTTATTTTAAAAACATAAAACAATCACAATAAACTTATAAAACCCATCAAAAATATCCACAATGCCATTACAGAATAACAAAAGATACCATATGAGAAAGACCTGAACATTTTGATCCAAGCCAACACACTTCTGTAAAGCAAAGTATGGAATACACAGCTGTGGGGGAAATTTCCCAGAACAGCAGATGTCCATACAGAGGACATCTTCCTGCAAAGGAAGGGCACAAACTGTATAACTGGGCAAAAATATCAAAGTCAGGAGTGTAGTAGTCTTATAATACCTCTGGGAATAAATATCTGATAGAGAAGCCTGATGGAAAGCAGGGGAAATTTGGATGCAATAGAACTACACTGTGCAAAAATGGAAGTACTTCTCATGACATCACAGCAAGTATTTCAGTCAAATTTTACTGATCTCTTCAACTCTTTCTCATTAGGGAAGATTGAAAAAAGTCTCATCACTAGTTATAGAAAATGCTAAAGACAACTCTAGAATTAAAGGGACATTCCTGATGACACAGTTCCATAGCAGGTTGAAGAAAACTTGGGCTATGCATTCTATTACCAATTTTGCTGTCATTTCTCCCATTTGGGGCCCTTTTTCCTTTTACCCATCTAGCCTGATGCAGACCTGCTTCTTTTATAAGATGTCTATTAATGAACTCTGTTGTGTGTCTGCAGGTAGACCTGAGTTTGATTAAGACAAAAAAAAAAATGCAGGCTTAAGATAATGAGTCTACCCACCCCCTCCACTACTTTTCCTAGCTTATACAGGCCAAAACTCAGAGCATTATAATCAGAGGAAGCAACAGTCCCCAAAATATCACATATACTACTTCTTTCCCCTTCCTAAACTGAACTGATTGCTTACACTTAGTTCAATAACTGTGGGCATATACACACTTTTGATTACCTAGCAATGAGAAAGAGGGGAGAACATTACCTCCATAATGCTCCCTGTGTCTGCCATGTTAGGTCTAGAGGTAATACTACAGATTTGCACAGAACAATGAACAATGCTGGGCACTGCCTCTTCCAGAGAGGACACAGAGGACAAAAACATTTGGCCTACAACCAACTAGTAGACTGAATTTTTCAAGCTGCTAAACTAGCATATTCCAGTAGCTCTAGTCTCTAATTCTGCAACTCTATATATGTACATATGCCATAGCATGACCATTGTAGACAGAAATGGTCAATTTTGCCTCCCGTATTTATAAATAATTTTGAAACAGCTTTGGAAAATAACTTTTAGCCTCATGCACCTTAACTAACTACCTGCAAGCTTCAAACTTTCTGGCCTACTAGAATACAGCAGAGGCCAAAATAGTCAAGAGAAGGCAGAAAAAGTCACCTACTGGTTTGCAGTCAATACCCTCAATCATCTTGAACAATGCTTAACTGTTACTGAAAATATAAAGTAATAACACCCCTTTGCTGCAATATCACTTCCCAAGTAATACTTTAGAGCAATATTTAAAGTCACCACCCAAAATATCGAAATTGCATAGGAATTTTGGTGGACAAATATACTTCTCATCAGCATTCAGTTATATGAATTACTTTTCAGAGGGCAGAATTAACTTTAAAAGGTGATGTGCACAATTGGCTCTGTTCTACCATCCAAAACGCCCAACTTACTGTTCGGTACAGTATTCCTTCTCTGCAGTTTTATTGCACCTCAAGTCTACAGCATCTTCTGTTAGAATAACTATTTGTCAAACATCTTCAAATTTATTATCTGTACATTTTCGTACACCATTAAAAAAATAAATATTTACGAAGTGACATACAAATAAATAAACTTAAGTATGTTTTGTTTGTCCAGACAAAAAAATAAAAGCAAGAAAAAAAATATGCATGCAACTTGGTCCCCCTTTTCCTGAGGCTGAAAAAGTGCACACTGGAAAGGAAAAAGCAAGAAGATGGCTTTTTGGTAGGCTTGTTAAATTCCAGTGCAACACTGCACGTACACACGCGCACACATACACCCACACAGAGTAGACTCAAAGGGCAGGGGACTTATTTAGTGGGCAACTTTAACTCGCTACAAAAATAGTATTTAAATTACATTACAGTCACTGCATAAATAAGTATGTTAATTCCAAATAGCAAGTACAGGTGAGAAGAGTAACAATATTACCAATGTGTTCACCTGAAGTTTGTGGCAAAGAACGAGACTATTTTTGCTAGAGTGCCAAGTACCTTCCAGTATTTAAAAATCAGATCACCCATATCAGATTTGCTTAACGCTTGTAAGCCTGGCAGAATAGGGGGAATGGGGAGTATGTAGGTACAGAGAAGAAAATAGCAGCAGTTAGAGAAAGAAATTGTTACAGTTCTCATCATTTCTTTGCTCATTCCTTTAATGACTCTATGAATATGCAAGAGTCAAAGAAAGGGTGCATCATGAATCTTAGGCAACTTCTTTGTCAGGTTCTACGCTGTTCATCTCCACCATGGGGTTCTTCTCTATAGGTGGTGAGGATGGGGAGCTTGTTTCTGCTTGTCCTTCAAAGCCCCTGGAGATGTCTTCAAAAGTCCTGCCCTTGGTCTCTGGCACTTTGAAGTATGTGAAGATGAAGAAGATGATCAGGAAAACAAGGAAGATAAGGAAGACATAGGGGCCACACAATTTCTGCAGTGAGAATAAAAACAGGAGGTTTTAATTTGAAAAAAAAAAAAAATTTAAAAGCAAAGTCATTTCCTTCTCCAACAATACCCTCATTGACTTGTCCTCAACACAAAGATCTTTTTCAAAATATCACATTCCTGTGGACTTCTGAAATGATTTAATACTGGTTCTGGTTGATCAAAATTGAGGCTTTTAAAGGGAAAGTTTAAATGTATTAAAAT
Source organism: Pavo muticus (assembly GCA_016647715.1). NCBI lineage: Eukaryota > Metazoa > Chordata > Aves > Galliformes > Phasianidae > Pavo > Pavo muticus. The sequence continues at coordinate 122,927 of JACDJE010000474.1, read as the reverse complement.
GGCTCTCAACTACAAGAAGTAACAAAGCAGAATGTAAGGCTAGCTACAACACTCTTAACCTTCAGTAACAACTGGAATACAGAATTGGGGACCTCTGGAGGGGTTCAGCCCTCTGCCCAAAGCAGAGCCAAAATTCAAAGAGATCAGGCTGCTAAAAACAAAAGTTCTAAAGCCAATCTGGACACCCACGACAATGCCGCAGCTCTCTTTGAAGTGTTCTGCAAACAGAGTCCTTACCTCAGCATAGGGGAAGAGCATTCCCACTAAGAAATTAGAGGTCCAGTTAGAACAACCAGCCACCGCCATGGCTGCAGGCCGTGGGCCTTGACTGAAAAGTTCTGCCACAATGAACCAAGGGATAGGTCCAGGGCCAATCTCAAAAAGGGCCACAAAGCCAAAAGTGGCAACAATGCCGATATATCTGATCCACGCCACAGCATCCTGCAAGGAAATAAGATACGATTAACTGCAATCTGAGAAGAAAACATGGCACAGCACAATGTCCACTATCAGTTCTCTTAGTTGTACTATGAATGCTATGGCAGAGCTCCTGCCATAAAGAAGCTGTACTTCTAGCCACAGCCCACGATCAGCCCTTGCCCCAGCTATAAATGCCTTGTTCTGAAATTCTGCCCTCTACAACTAGTCTTACAGATCCCCTACTACAGTCAGTCTGGATAAAGCAACCAGTTACTCACCTTCAGCGCCAAAGCAATAGTCATAACAGCAGCACACACAGCCATGCCACCCAAACCAACTAAATGGAGGGTCCTGCGCCCTGCATGCTCTACCAGGAACAGCTGAAAACACAAGAAATTCAGTGACTTCAGTAGCAAAAACAGAAGAGGATCCCTCAGTCAGCATGCACTGCACCTCTTTTGCATCTTCCTGTGGTCCTCAATGTCAAGTCATCAGGTTGCTCTTTTGTACAAGTATTTCTCACTGCCTTCCCTCATCTTCTACCTCCCCCAACACTCTTATTTTCATCCTTCACTTCATTTTTTCCTCTTAAATATATGTTCTCTTCTCCCACAATACTTTTAATGCATTCTTTTCTTTGCTCTTCTAGGCCAATAGTTAACCACTGCTTTACCACAGCACAACTACCTGTCTTCAGTCACATCTCTCAAAAGATCCCATGCAGACAAGCAACTTTCCTCACAAGAAGGCCCTGTTCTACTTACTGACACAACAGTGAAGACTGTGTTTACCACACCAGCTCCAATGGTGGCATACACAGGCTGTGTGATACCAGCTCTTTCAAAAATCCCTGTAGAATAATAGAATACCTAGGAAGAGAAGCAAAAAGTTGGACACCATTGTAATTTTAGCGTTTGAAAGCATGTTTTTCATTTCTTACTTAATGGCACGTTCCTAACAAGCACTCAGCAGTATAAAAGCAATCAACAGCATAAAACAGCATAATTCCAGTCAAGTTCCATTTGTTTGATGCATATCTCAAACATCCTGCCAGGGTATGTGCGGGAGAAGTAAAGGCCAAAATGACTGCCATCTTCCATCTTCTCAACTATCACAAAGAAATGTTTTCCAGACAAAAGAAGTCTTTGAGAGACTAGTTTTCTCAACAGTAGCAAGCAAATACCTTGAAGCACAAATATACCCAAAAGCCCAATAGACATGACAAAGGTAACTCACAGCATTGATGCCTGAGAGCTGCTGAGAGAGCTGTAGCACAATGGAAATGATAATGGCTTGACGATAGTTTGGAGAGCGGAAGAGCTCTGGTACAGTTGCTTTCTTTTCCTGAGACATTTTAGTACTCTCTTCTTTCATCTCCAAGATGTCTTGAGATACATCTTGTGTACCACGGAGCTTCTGCAGAACTGTAGGAAAGAATCCAAAAGCGTAAGGTGGAACATTCCCACAACCAGTAAGTTCCCCAGCCTGTTCTGCTATTTGAGGGAAAGCACGCTGGGAAGACAGACCCATACGCAAGCCTGTGTTTGGGCCTGCTCTGTTGCAAAGACAGAGCCACTACATGCAGCTTTTGCTCATCTTTTCAACTCACAGTTCAGGGAGCTGTGATCACCATGGAAACCAAACTCAGCCACTAGACACTCTTCATGTTACTTGTGCTCCGAACTTGCCTTTGATCCCTAATTCTATTCACATGCTTGCCAGATTCCAGGCCTCTGTGATAGCAGTAGATCCCTCCTAATTCATTGTTAAATTTGCTTCAGGCGGAACTGACATTTGCAGCAGCTGGTACTGCCACATCCCACCAGGCCAGGTGCCATTCCTAGCTTCTTAATCTCATCAGGAGTTCATTGGGATTACAGGTTTCTCAACTCCTGACACTGGTACAATTTAAAAGATGGGAGGGAAGGTTTAGTACCCTCTGGGAATCACATCCTTGTCTACCAGATTCTAAAGACAATCTCAGCCTTCCACTCAAGCTCAGAGCCGGGAGTCATAATACAGTCCTGCCCCTTCAGAGACAAGTTCTTACCTGTTTGTGCTTTCTCTTCCTCCATCTTGTTGATCAACAGGAAACGGGGGCTCTCAGGGCAGAAAAGAAGAGCCACGCACTGCAGAACTGCTGGGAGAATCGTGAACCCCAACAGCAGTGGCCAAAGTGTTTCAGTCCCCATTATCCCCTCGAGGCCAAAAATCTACACCAAGAATTTGAGAAAGAAAGTTGTTTAAATAGAGTATATCAGGACAAGATACTGCTCCTGATGACAAAGGCAGACCACTTCACAAGATCTCAAGCCCACAAAGACTTCCCTCACACACCCTTTTCCTCCAAGTAGAAGTTTGTCAAGCCTACCTGGGCCACCAGGATGCCTACAACTATGCCCAGCTGGTTAAGGGTTCCAAAGGCTCCACGAAGGATGGTGGGTGAGACCTCACTGATGTACATGGGAACAAAGCCAGTGCACAGACCACAGAAAAGGCCAATAATGAAGCGCCCAATTATCAGCATCTCCACTGCCTTTGCAATCTTGGATAAGGCCATGAGAGCACCCCCAACAAAAGCCAAGATGTTCACCAGCAGCATGGAGTTTCTCCTGCCAAGACAGAAATACCAAGGCTGAACTTTAACTGGTAATAGAGCAAGAAAACCATGGGGAGAAAGACAAAGCTACCCATGACTCTTATCTTGGGAGCAGTGAGAGAACAGTATTTCCTGTTCAGCTTCTGCCTTGGCCTGCAACAGTTTTCTCATCTCTGCCCTCTTCCTCCCAAAATTACACTGCAGAGCATAAATTCACTAATAACTTGTATTCATCTTCCCAACTTACCTGCCAAATCGATTGACGAAAAGGCTGACTGAGAAGGAGCCAATCATACCTCCTACTGAGAAGATTGCCACAGAAAGAGACCATAGTGAGGTAAGAAGCTCTGGGGAGATAGTCTCCCCACTCCGTTCAGATAAAGTCCTGTTGAAGAAGGCCTGGATGATCTGCAAGAGAAACCAGGTAGGTAAGGAAGGTTTCCAATCCCATGGGAGAGGAATTTGGGGAAAAAAAATTGGGATGGTCTTTCTATTTTCAAGGAGTCATGCAGCAAAAATAGGCATTAAAAATTCAGTAGAAAGCAGCAAGTTACCCAAGGGAAAGATCAGGGTGATGAAAGAGGAATAAAAATTTCACTGAGAAGTTCAGACTAGTAGTAGAACGATAAGAAATGGATTGCTTCACGTAGAGCTGTGATAATTAAGGAAAGTGGGCTTATCTTCTGAATGTTTTCAGATGATCAGTCAGTGCTGGTGTTTCAGGCATGAGACGGGAGTGAAAGAGAATAAGAAAAACAACCAGAGAATGGAGAGGAACATCTCTGGCAACACCAGTAACAGAGAAGGGCTCTCTGCAATGAAAATAGTTCAAGAGACACATGAAGTTCCACCAAGTTAAGCTTGAAAGCGGAAACATTATGCAAAACAATCCTTCACTGTTCCCTGGGACAAGATGAGATGGGACATAAACAGGGCTGTGTTTCAATCTGAGGTATCCTCTTTGATAACAAAGGGAGCACTGCAAGAACTGAAGGGGATGTGGCCTCAGAATGCCAGCCCCCAGCAGATGGCAGCAGGACATTAGCTAGGAAGGCCCCTACCCCCCAGCATGCCATGTGACATCTATTCCTGGAAGTGGGGTGGATGTGGTATTGGTGACTCAGTTCCTAAGAGAGAAGAACTATCTTAGTTACAAGAAAACCACATTTCTCATTTTCTTCCTCTTCTTCTTTTTTCTGATGTTATAAGCATGATTTGGTCTTTTACAAACACTGAATTGACACTTAACACAAATAAACTAATGAACAAGTCAGAAATATAGGGCCCTGAGAGAAACTAAAGCACCTGTAATCCCTACCAACCCTCTCAGCTTACATCAGTACACTGCTCTCTACATGCCTTCTCCGCCCAAGCTGGTTCATTCTGACTCAATATCCTGCCTCATCTCCTGACCTGGTGCAATAGGCCAGAAGCCTGTTCTTACTCAATTTGCAAGAGTTTGGAGCAGAGTAGTAGCACATGGCAGAAATTAAAACACAATAACTGAACTGTGTTTCCTCTCCTCTTATGCCCTAAAGGGGAAGGGGGAAAAAATCAAGACTACTAAGAAACAAAATGACAATCCCTGAAGTAGGTGACATTCCAGGAAATGGCAGATGGACCCCTTTCTTTTTGCAAAACAGCACTCCAAATTAAAACAATCATTCTCTCTGATCTCTCTCCTCCCCAGTAACTTTCCTGTACTTTCAATGTCTTCTTTCCTTTATTCACACACCACAACTAAACTATTAGCTGCCTAACAGCTCCTCTCCTTCCTATGCTCTTCTTTTCCTCCCCAACACATTTACACACGTTCTCCTTCCCAACTCATTCTTCCTCTCACCTTCTCAGGAGCATTAATGACACCAGTGTTGTACCCAAACTGGAGAGATCCAATGGCAGCAACAGAAACAGCATAGATAAGGGATGCAGTGATTTTCTGAATAAAAAAGAGAATGCAATTGTTTGGTTAATTGGTAGTTCACGCTTTCTACATAACTTGATTTTCTCTTCAGCATAAATAGAAGACACAGCTGGGCCAACTGCAATGAAGAGCCAAAAGGTAAAGGAACGTACTTTTACCCAGTGAGGGTAGGTACCAACAACAGAGTCTGGAAACAGGTGCAACTGAACAGTAACAGTTCTGTGATTAGAACGAGAGCATGTCAGATCCTACATCTTTACATCATGACATTTGACTATTTTCAGCTCGTTAGTAATGAACACACCAGCTCTATCAGCAGCTGTTACTTTAGGTTGATCTGCTTTATAGAAAAACTTTGCTGATCTCTAACATGTCATGAAACAAGGGTCTAACTCTTCCTCATGCCAACTGACAAAGTCCCATAAATAACTTCAGTTAAAACTTGCACTCTTCAGCAGCAGATCTGCTTTTCCTAGGCTAGAATTTCCCAACCCTGCCCCCAAAGCACCTGGCACAGCAGCCTCCCTCACAGAAAAGGCTGTGCTGCCAGCATTCCTCATTTATTTTTTTTTGCCACTGAGTCAAAACAAAGCACAGCTCCTGAAGTTTGCGTACATGTGAATCTCTATATATTTTTTTAATTTAATAACTACTCAACACTCAAAGCCATAGAGGAAGCAGCTGAACCTGTAGAAGTCCCAAAGACTGAGAGACTTAACTGTCAGAGAAAATCTGTTATTTTCCAGTTGTTTTTTTGTTTTGTTTTTTGAAGTCTGCAAAGCTTAAGCCAGCTGTTAAGGAGGCAGGAGGGAGCAAGTGACTCCAAAACTGGAACTTACACAGCCAGTGCTTGAGGGGCACTATTTGGAAATACGATGTTTCTGTTGTAGGAGCAACTGAAAGCTTTCAAGAAGTACAACAAGGCTTTCCAATTATTTTCCTAAGGCTGGCAGGGGAGGATGAAGTACTCCATGGGGCCTGCTGTCAGAGCCCTTCCAGTCTCTCATTTTCCAGCTGGCTCCAGAAAGCTGTCAGTATTCGTGCCACCTGTACCAGACTTTCAGGCACGTAAGTGCTTCTGGCCAGTAAACCCCCACAAAGCTACCAGTTAGGCCTCAATAAAGTGAAAGTAAATTAATGCATGGTTTCCCTCCGCTACATCATTTAAATATCTCACGTTAAGGTCTCTTCCTGCTAAGGTTAATGCTCGAGGAAAGGGATATACTCCTATATTCCTGCATTGAGCAGATGATTCTCATGCTACGATTCACAGCTGAACATACTCCAAACAAGGTAGGCCTTCTATCTGCCATCCTGCAACCATTCCCTTTTTGGTGCAAGAAATTCTGGCACAGAAACAATCTTCCAAAGCACCCATATGCCAATTAAGACATCTAAGCCCTTCCAAGACTACAGGTCTTAACCCCCTTAGCAGGTATACCAAAGCTGAGAACAAAGTTCAGCTGTCCACACTTCCAACACAGTAACTGACACAAGAGCATGCAGCAGGAATTAGAGGACACTTGCTTTGTGAGCACCTCTTGCCTACGTGGTCCATACAGAAGCAAGTTATAACAAGGTTAGTTCTTTCTCACCACCTTTCATACTCCATTCTCCTGACTGTTGCCAGTTATTCAACTCCCATCCAGTCTCATACCATCCAACCTATCACATGGCCTGACCCAGCCTCTCCAGTGAGAAAGACCACAGTTTACGTAAGGATCGTTTGTTACTGCTAGCAGAGCACTTCCCAAAATGGAGATACTCAGAAATAGCACATACCCACCCTATGTAAAGGCCCAAGGTTGAGGTCTATACAGTGGTAAGATGCTCAAACTAACACTCCTCCCTCTGACCGCTAGCAGCATCAGGATTCAACAGCAGCACTTGCAAAGCATCCAGCTAGCAACAGCTCCCCTCTCCTTTACCGACAGCAACCTCAGAGTAGCATAACTTTAAATCCAACTTGAGATGCCTCTGCCACGCTCCGAGTGACTTCTGTCAGTTCTCTCTCTCTGCTTTAATCTCAGCTTCTCACACTTCCCTCATCTCCCATTATAACACAGCGGTGAGGGCACGAGGCTCCCTGACACTGCCCCTCCCGCTGAGTAGAAACCCCTTGGTATCCTGTTCCAGGAGAGCCGCTCCTCTCCCTGGATGCACCTAGACACACCGCAGCCCCACGGGTGCACAAGTCACTCGTGGCCGAGAATTGACAAAGGCTCTGCCCCCTGCTCTCTATAGAAGAAAAGGAAAAGGGCTTGGCTCTATTTTCTTCTGGAAATCGAGGGATAGTTCTAACATAAGCCGCAACGCCACCAACAAAACGCCTGTTTGAACAACCCTCATTTTAGTATCACGAATCCGCTGCCATTAACTCAGGGACAGATAACCAGTACCCAGCCAAAAGAAGACACGCCGTGATCGAAACGAATTAAATATGGATGGCGTCACGCGGACAGCCGGTCACACGCACTCTTAACAGATCAACCCCACGGCCTGCACCAAACCTTCCAAGATAAGCTCCCCGTCCTTCCATGACAGATAGAGCTCTCGCCGAGCCGCCAGCCGAGAACCGCGGCCTGCCAGCCCCACCACCGCATCTCCCCTCGCTTACAACCCGATGGCGGCGGGTTACGCTGCGGCGATGAACCACGACCCGCCGCCAGCCGCGACTAGATACCCCTACTCCCGCCGAGAGCCCCCAGCACTCCGGGAAACGAGCTGCCCGGCACACGCGGGCAGCGGACCCAGCTCTACAGCAGCTCCGACGAGGAAACCACCCGCACTCCTCACCTTCTTGTCAGCCATCTCCTGCGGCCAACTGCTCCAACACGCGCACCCAGCCTAACGGAACCGGGAAACGGGTACTCCGCCCACGCGCACGCAGCACTGCAGTATCTGTATGAGAACGCACCCTATAGCCCCCTGGCAACTGCGTGTTTATGGGTTCTGTTCTGGGAGGGGGACAGAGGAGGAGCCGGGGTAGGAGTGGCCGCGACGGCGGGCGGTGCTGCCCCTCGGTTCCCCCCACGCCGGTGGCGAATGCTGCTCGGCTGCAGGAAGAGTTGTGAGGGTGCGGGGCAGCTCCTGCAGTTCATTGCAGGTTTGACGCTGCCCAAGTATCAGCTGATGGTAGTACACACCAGTGGATTGCGTGGAGAACGTTGTTTTCAAGCTGTAGTTAAAAATGTTTGGGCACAGTAACGAGCACACACGGGCAAAAGCAGAAGCTACACTGGGTGCTGGTTCCTAACTCGTACTTTGTGGAGGAGACTTCTGGATGCTTGGGTGCGGTTTTTGTTTGTTACTTGTTTTGCTTAAAGATATATATTAAAAAAAAAAAAAAGCTATAAGCGATGGGGATAAAGCCTGGGGTGTGTCTTTGCAGCTGCACTTAGTCCCATACTAGCACTCTTTCCAATCAAACTGGCTCCTATATTATAAATTCATTTGCAGCCCATCCTTAAGGAAAAAAAATAAAAAAAAAAAAAAAAAAAAAAAAAATTGCCATGTTTCTACCAAGAGAGCAATGAAGAGCTGTACTTTCAATTCCAGACCAAAATGTTGTCAATCAACACACGTCTTCACAGAATTGATAATCTTGCGAACATTTTGAGAATGGTAACAGCCCAGACATGGGGCAGGGGTGAGGTTGCAGTCAGAGGAAGTATAATGTCATTTCCTTGTAATGGCAACGGAAATTATCTGGGGCGTGCTCATCATTTTTGTTACCAGATTCTGAGGAATCTGAGGGACATTTTAATTTCATTACTATTGTTTCTTTGCCACCTGATCACAGATGGGTACATAACAGAAAATTTATAGTTCAAATAGGGTAACAATTTCTCTCACTCCTTTCACAGGCCTTTTTGTGTTGTTAAAATAATGTCGCCGTCAGGAAAGAAAAAAAAAAAAAAAGCTGTTGTGTAAAAGGAACTCTGCAAATTCCTCTTACTTAGGTTACATGATAAAAGCTCCTCTGCATTCCCACAGAGGAGCACGGAGAGACAATGACGGGAGGGGATATACAATAAAGCCTTGCCCAGATCCTCCTCGGCCCATCACCGGAGCCATCAGCACATCAAAGCCTCATCTCCACATGCCCAGAGGGGCAAAATGGCAGATGGGAAAGGAACTGGGGGCTCAGAGGAAATATCACCTGACTGGGCCCCTCCCGGGGCTGCCCCATTGTCCAGGTGTGAAACCCAGCGCCCTGAGCGATGTCGGAGCAGCTTTCAGGCCGGGGGCGTGGGGATGTGCACCGCGGCACGGGACGCACGTTCCACAGGGCTTACAATTAGGGGAAGAATCAGAAGTGGAAGAAGGGAATAGTCTAGGTCATTTGGGGAGGAACAAGTGTGGGAAAGTGGAGAAATAAGGGAAAATAAGGTCTTGTCCCATCTAAACCTCTGGCTGACCAGTGCCTTTCTCTATGCCTCACCAGCACAGTCTCTCCTGACTTACCATAAAATTTCATTTCCAACTTTTTTCCTAGGTGACGAACACCCCATTTTGGGTGTGTGCATGGGAGCCTGAGTACCAGCCACTGCAATAGGACTGTGGATCAGAGGGTCCAGATGCCCGTGGTGAAATGAGCGCAGGTGTGCAGGAAGCTGTAAGGCAAAGAGTGTAAAGGAGGAGCTGCTTCTTGGAAGGATCAGGGGAGTCCCAGACAGCTGCCAGAGAGGCCGTCTGTGCCAGCAACTGGAGTATGGTTGCAGGCTTCAGGTCTCGAATGATCAGGTGCCAGCAAAAGGGGAGACTGTGATTCAGGCATGGATTGAGTATCTGTATTTGTGTGTGTATGTAGGTTGCTCCAAAAGTAATGCCTTCTATTTCTTTCCATGGAAACTCCCAACAGATACAAAGGGCACAATAACACTATTGGATAGAGCAAATTCTCATCTACAAAACACAGTTTTTCGACGTAGTCACCACCATTAGCTATGCATTTTCACCTGTGATGAACAAGAGCCTTCATGCTGTGTTTGTAAAAATCTGTACCAGTGGAGGTGATCCACTCTCACCACTGCTGAAATATACCACCCACTGTGCTCACATCCACTGTTTAGTTTCCATACTCAGCAAGGGTTGATGAATGTCAACAGGTGAAATTTTTTCCTTGTAGAGGAATTCACTTCCATGTCAGACGCCACGTTGTCAGACTGCCCTTCTGCTGCCATCTGTCACATGACAACAAAATGTAAAGGAATATTGGCAGCAAGGTTCAACCTACTGCCATACCATCAACATCCACCTCTGATGTCATGGGCCAACATTCCAATAATAAAATAGGAGGCATTAATTTCAGAGCAGCCCTCACATTTCCCACTAGTGGACATCCATGCTACTCAGTTTCAGGAAGAATAGGGGGGATGTCAGGTTGAGGTGCTGTTTGTGCTCATGTAAATGCTCTGTGTCTGTGTGGCAGTCACATATATAGGTATTTATGTGGTAAATATATCTCTTCGTGTACATGTCACTACTGGGAATACAGGCCTGGTTGCATTTGGGATCGAGGAGCTGCAGACCCTTGCTTCTACCAGGCTGCCAGATCTAGCCCTAGCTCCCTAACACTCTTTGACTAATCTTGACTCACATTTATTTTTCTTGTTCCTAGCTTATTTTCCACTTAATCGCAAGCATAACAAACTCCACCTTGAATCTGATTACATAGATGTCTCAATCTCTGGCATTAGCTCTGAGTATATTCAATTACTGGTTAATCTGTGAAGTTGCTATATTTGAAGAGAGTCTAAGCATTTCCAAATTTCAGAGGAAATCTCTGGACAGAAAAAAAATCTGCTCAAATTGCATCACTCCTACTTTCTTCTTGGCCCACATGACTCAGTCACAAGTGCTGGGAAATCCATATTTCAAGATTACATTAATCTAATCATGAAGTTTGATTAAATTAGTTTAAATACATGTTTAGCTTCTAGTCCAACTTAGAATCAATACAAGTTTAACTGAAAATTACATCTCTGATACAAAATGCAGAACAAACTGAATGACAGTTTCTTATCTTTATAGAGCTGATGGAGTAAACGGCAGTAAAAAAGAGACAGAAGCTGAAAATCCGTCTCTGAGAACCAGATTTCCCTAAGAAATGCGGAGAAAATACCCCACCTTCCCATTTCAGTAGGTTTTCCTCCAGTTATTCTGCTGGTACTGAAATACTTAGTTTTGAAGTTTGCATCACAGTCTGTTCCTCTTAAATATTACTTTTGTTTCTGTCCTAGGACACACATCTACTTCCCACATTGTTTTTATGAAGATCGTTTTTATGAAGATCATCCTTTGAGTAGCTATGGGGGAAGTATCTTAATGCTTCCTTAGCAGAGATACCTGATACTGCACCAACTAAAACTATCCACTTAATATGGTTGGGTTGGGTTTTTGTTTCTTTGTTTTTTTATGTGTGTGTGTTGTTGTTGTTTTATGTATGTGAATATAATCATAGAATAATAGAATCATCAAGGTTGGAAAAGACCTCTAAGATCATCTATTCCAACTGACCATCCACCACCAGTATTTCCCCACTAAACCATGTGCCTTAGTATAACATCTAAACGTTTCTTGAACACCTCCAGGGATGGTGACTCAACCACCTCCCTGGGCAGCCTGTTCCAGCACCTGACCACTCTTTCAGAGAATAAATTATTCCTAATATCCAACCTGAACTTCCCCTAGCACAACTTGAGGCCATTCCCTCTAGTCCTATCGCTAGTTAGGCTGGAGAAGAGAGTGATCCCACACCTCACCACAACCTGCTTTCAGGTAGTTGTAGAGAGCAAGTGTATTAATTGCATGAAGATGGAGGCCCACTGCAGGTTACCAGTTGTCAGCCAGCCAGATTTTCAAGGAAGGGGCCGGGCAGAACTTTATGCTGACTGCCCCGCAGTAGGATACACCAGTATCCTAGCCATAGAACAATGTGAATTGGGAAAGACTCATTATGTACTTGAGAAGCTTTATTTATTTTAGCTTTGGAACTCTCACATAACTAAAATGGTGCGTGCCAAATGTTTCATTTCCAAGTAACCTACATTTTCCAGCTGTTTTTATCAGAGAATGCTTATTCAGCATTAAGAAAGAACTCCAACAACAAGCAAGCCTGTTCATATTTTATCACAAGGGTTGGAGCTGGAAAGCGGTCCAGCCAGAAGCACCTTGCATTGGCTTTTTGAGCATAGCAGTGGAGCTCCAACAGGCATGGTTCTCTCTGGCAAACACATTTCATATACACAAGGTCTTGGCTCAGAAAGTACAGTGAGAAGACATAGGAAGCTGAGTGCTAAAAAATATTTTTTATATCATCCATGCCTCCACAACTTATTGGGAAAAGGAACTGATCAGCAGGAACCGATCAACTTAGCATCATCACACTTGCTGTCCAAGCAAGCTCCTGGCAAAATAAATTCTACCTTAGCCTAGCTGCTTTGTCATATCTGCTCAGTATTCAGTCAACTGGGAATGTTCCACGAAGTTCTTTCCAGCCTCTTTTTCTCCTTAAGTTACTTACCACCCCTCTTTGTTCTGCATTCAAATTCCAAAGGATTGTGCTGAATCCCTTCTCATGTTTCTTTCTGTTTTGCCTGGAGAACAAATTCTTCAGAGATAAGAGGAGAATGAACAAGGAGAATTATTATGCAGCGTTTGCCTTGAGAGATGATTTTGCGCTTTTCTGTTGTGTTTATAACAAAAGCGTATTCAGAACAAAGGAGAGAGAACAAGAGCCACCAGGGGCCAGATGCATCCCCCACTAACCGTGAGTAACTTTCATTGTTGAGAAGAGCTGAGAAAGAGTGGGAGAAAGAAGGAAAGATAAAAGGGAGATACAAGATGATGGGTGAGGAATAGGTTGGTCTGTAGACAGCAGAATGTTAAAAGAGTGAGAAGAGAGATAGAGAAGGGAGAGACAGAAGACAAAACCAAACTAAAACAAAACAAGAAACGAAAATGCATAGCATGGTGAAAAGGAGAGAATTAAACAGATTAGAGGAACAAAGCAGAGAAATGAAAGAGAAAATAAAGGAAAAGGCAGCAGCAGACTATGAGAGAAAAAGGATAACAGGTAAATTGATAGAAAAGGCAAGCACAAGCAGACAGAAGTACAGGAAGAAATTGTGGAATCACCAATGGGGAGAACACAGGCATAGCACTCTCATTAATCCAGTCTTCTTTAACCTCTGCCTTTTTCCATGGTGAAATGTAGCTGAGGCTTCTTAAAACTTACCTAATTAATCTAGTCTGTTAATCAAATCATTACAGTCAAAAGCTTTTAACGGCTTTAACGATCACTTGCAAAGGGGAAGTAACTTTTTCAAGAAAAAACAAAACAAAACAAAAAAATCCTGCAGAAACGAATATGCAGGAGAGTAAACCATGAGCAATAACATCATGACGAGAGCTGTTTCCTGCACCCAGCTCTGCGCTACGAGAGAGACGTGACAACACTCAGAGGGTCATTTGAGGTTCCATTATTCCACCTCCCATAGCACTTCAGGCCTCATCCACTTCCTTTGCTCTAAACCACCTATTCTTTTTCTGATTTAAGTTGCAAAGGCAACCAGGCTTTCCACCATAGACAGGAGCCATATATTTCTGTGTTTGTTTTTGTTGTTGTTGATGATGGTGGGTTTTTTCCATTGTAAAAGGGGGAAAAAAAAAGTTATCTATTAATGGGAAACAGTTTTTCTCTGGAAGACATAAAAAGAAAATCTCTCAAGTACATGCAGGGCATTGAGCAAGCCCAAAAGAGAGATGACAGGAAGTTTGATGTACTCTTCCTACTTAAAGAGATGCAACGCTGCAATAATACAAATACTATCCAGAAAGCATTTGCTTTCTCACAGCATTTTATGCCTAACCTAGCCAATCCAGAAGTGCAGTAGGTGCCAGGGCATGCTGTCTGCTGGCACATAGAGCCAGTCTTCACCCACATGCCACGGCATGGGGTGGAGACATTTCAGCAGTGTAAGCTACTTTATCTCTTGTCCCCATTTAGGCGTACTTTTCACAACGCAACATTAGCAACAGAAAGCTATGCATACAGCCAGTACATACATACACAGTATGCAGAGGCAAACCCACCCACTACGCACACACACTCCCCTACAATTACATGTATTGGACAAATACGTATATTAACACAGCAGCTCAGACACGAACACACTCACATATAACTAGGCCCAAGCAGAGCTGCAGATTCACAAATACCACTGCTGGAGACATTTCTCATCATGCCATATATTTATTCTGCTCCCTAGTACATGGCCTGAATCACGTTTCCCAGCAGTTCCATGCAGGGTTGTAGCCTGGGGGGAGAGAGCGGGGACTGTGAAAACTGGCTCAGTAAGACCGTGTGTAATTGCAGTAGCAAGATTCACAAATAAATAAAGGAAATAAAGCCTCTGGATAACCACTCTGCTCTGCAGCCTTGTTCACCTCACTGCTGCTGTTTAAAATTAGCTGATGATGAACTGGCAGAGTTCAACTCAGAGAAGACGGGATTTGAGACATGCTCTCTTCTTTTACTGGGTGTGTTTTGCACAGTGGCTAAGCCAGCTAGTACACAGGGAGATGCTCTGACTTGCCCCATGGCACTGCTTCCCCTTCCCCCACACCATACAGCATCCAGTATTGGCTGCTCAGTAGCAATGAGTAGAAGCAGCAGTCTCTGTATTGTTACAAGCAGGATGGAAAAGGAGGTGAATGTGAAGAGTACTCACTCTGTGTTGCACTCAAGTGCAACACATTGCTCCTCTCCATGCACAGTGGATCAGGAAGAATGAGGGTAAACCACAACTAGGAAGAGCCACCTTAGATCGCCAGTCTAGCTCCACATTGCCAGCCATCAGAGAGAGGGCATCCTGGACACCAGCAACCTCGGGGCGGGCATCTCCCTTACATCAACTGCTTATGCTTCATTTGCCTTTCTTTTTCTTGCAAAACTCAGACCATCAGCACAGCTGCTGGGCTTGTCCCCACCCCACACATTTGGAGGAAGGCCTCCCTCCAGAGACTGCCTGTTTTCCTAAGGGCTTGTGTTGCCACTCTTGGAAGATGGTCAGTGTCATTTCTGGGCAGATGCACAACTGCACCATGCTACGGTGCCACAAAAGCAGGACAGTGATGGGGAGCACACCCAAGCCTGCTCCCCAGTGTGTGCACAGGACTGGCTAGAGCAGCTTGGGATAAGCAGCATGCAGCCCCTGCAGGAGGGCTCTGTGGGGCCCCAGTGGGTCACAGCCACCTTCCTCACCACCCAGTAATCCTGCCCTTTTTTTTGTCCTGCTTATTCAAACATGGACAGTGTCTGAGTGCACCCTTAGCAAGTTTTCAGATGACACCAAGCTGAATGGTGCAGTTGACACGCTAGAGGGAAGGGATGCCATCCAGAGGGACCTGGACAGGCTTGAGAGGTACACCCATGTCAACTTCATGAAGTTCAACAAGGTCAAGTGCAAGGTCCTGCACCTGAGTAAGGGCAATCCCAAGCACAGATACAGGTTATGTGAAGAATGGCTTGAGAGCAGCCCTGAGGAGAAGGATTTGGGCATGTTGGTGATGAAAGACTCAACATGAGCTGGCAACGTGTGCTTGCAGCCCAGAAAGCCAACCATATCCTGGATTGCATCAAGAGAATTGTGGCCAACAGGCCAAGGGAGGTGATTCTGCCCCTCTACTCTGCTCTCGTGAGACATCACCTGGAGTACTATGTCTAATTCCGGGGCCCCCAACACAAGAAAGACATCGAGTTGTTCGAGCAGGGCCAGAGGAGGGCCACAAAGATAATCAGAGCTCCAGAGCACCTCCACTACAAGAACAGGCTGAGAGAGTTGGAGATTTTCAACTTGGAGAAGAAAAGGCTCTGGGGAACCTTATAATGGTCTTTCAGTACGTGAAGGGAGCCTACAGGAAAGCTAGGGATGGACTTCTTAGAAGGGTATGTAGTGACTGGAGGAGGGGAGTTAGCTTTAAACTGGAAAAGGGGTAGATTTAGACTAGATATTAGAAAGAAATTCTTTACTGTGAGGGTGGCGAGACACTGGAACAGGTTGCCCAGAGAGGTTGTGGATGCCCCTTCCCTGGAGGCATTCAAGACCAGGCTGGATGGGGTTTTGAGCAACCTGGTCTAGAGGGGGGTGTCCTGCTGATAGCAAGGGAGTTGTAACTAGATGATCTTAAAGGTCCCTTCCAACCCAACCAATTCTATGATTTTATGATATGATTCTATGACACCAAGCCAAGTGGTGCAGTTGTTATGGCAGAAGTTAGCGTCATCCATAGAGACCTGGAGAAACCTGAAAGGTGAGCCCACATCAACCTAATGAGGTTCAACAAAAAAAATGCAAGGTTTTGCATGTGGGTCAGGGTAATCCCAGGTATGTATACAGACTGGGAGAACAACTCCTTGAGAGTAGCCTTGCTGAGAAGGACTTGGAGATTCTGGTAAATGAAAAACTTAACATGAGTCAGCAGTGTGTGCTTGCAGCCCAGAAGGCCAACTGTATCTTGGGCTGCATCAGAAGAGGGGTGGCTCCCAAACAGTAAAGATGTGGAGCTTTTGGAGATGGTCCAGAGAAGGGCCACAAAGATGATCAGAGGGCAAGAGCACCTCTCCTATGAAGACAGGCTGATGGAGCTGAGCTTGTTCAGTCTGGAGAAGGGAAGGCTGCAGGGAGACTTCATTACAGCCTTTCAGAATTTAAAGGGAGGTTATAAACAGGAGGGAAATAAACTTTTCACACAGGTAGGTAGTGATAGGACAAGGGGGAATGGTTTTATACTAAAGGATGGAATATTTAGATTAGATGCCATGGGGAAGTTTTTCATTGAGAGGGCAGTGAGGTGCTGGAACAGGCTGCTCAGAGAGGCTGTGAATGCCCTATCCCTGAAGGTGTTTGAGGCCAGGTTGGATGGGGCCTTGGGCAACCTCATCTAATACTTGATCTATCTGTTGGCAACTCTGCCTGCAGCAAGGGGGTTGGAACTTGATGATCCTTGAGGTCCCTTCCAACGCAAGCCATTCTATGATTCTGTGATACCTACTTAATGCATGAAAAGTACATTAGTATGTTTTTTAAGCTTAGCCTAGAGGAGGAGTCCCTGCAAAATTCTGCATGCCTGCTTGAGAAATGGGGTGTTTGAAGCGACTGGGTATGTGGTCATCTCTCATATCTATGAAGAGGGGTTGTCACACAGGGTGCACAGGGAATGCTATCCTAGTAGATGTTCTCATCCCTGATATAGCCTCTTCCAAATCTGTGAGGTGCAGGACTTGGCATACACATTTTCGCTGTATGGACAGGCAGATCTTTCTACTAGAGTTCCTACTGTTACTGTCAACATTAGTTTAGGAAGCAGAGTGGACATTAACAGGTAGACCTTGGTTACTCCTCCATGGCAACTCCCAGCAGAGGCTGCTGTGGAAATCACATAGATAGCATAGATGGGCCAGTGGTTGCTCTGGCCCAGGCCTCTGGGCCAAGAGACAGCTTTGTAAACTGGAGAGGTCACAGTCTTGGCTGCACAGCTCATTCCTTCCAGTATGCATTTCTCCATCCAGAGTTCTCTCTCAAGATTATTTCGTTTGCTCCAAAACAGTTAATATCTCAGGTCGGCTTCTGGGAGGTCAGAGACTCCCTCAAGAACAGGCAGAGATGGTTTAGATATCCTCAGCATTGAGAAGCTTCACTTCTGAGTTCTGCAGAGATAACACAAATTATGGAATAACTAGGAGAAAACAGACTCATAACTGCTCTTTGGCTTTTCTGTGATAGCAACAGTTCCCCACCATCTACACCACTTTTTACAACAGGAGCATCACTCTTGGGAGAATTCAAGGGTTTGGGGAAGGTTGTGCAGGTCTGTATCACATAGGAAACACCATTACATTTGGCTACAACTGCAGTGCCTGAACAGACAGCTGGCAGGCAGTGAGAATAAGCTGTCCATCCCACAGCTCCAGGTAGGGCTGAGGGGAATCCATAGGAGAAGCCATCACATATCTTTTCAGGAGTGGAAGAGCTTGGCCTCAGGTCAGTGCTTCTGCACAGATTTGTTCCAGTTTAATTGACCAGGTGGGAACAGGGTGCATTTTGTTTGCAAGAGATTATACTCCTGAATTAGCTCTCCTGCCAAGTCTCTTATCGTTCTGCAAACAATGTGTGTAAGGGGAAATGGACCTGGGAAAAAAGAGCCTGAATGTATAAGGAAGACTGTAGATTCCTCTGCTGATGACACAGATAAGTAGAACTTGCCATTCCCCAGCTTAGAAATTAAACTCAATAAATGAGATGGCAGTTTTAGGATAGCAAGGAACCATAGTGGAGGACTGTGTGCTGGCCAGACTGTTAACCCCAGCTACTAAGAGAGCTCCAGCAGTGCCAAGGGAAAAGAGAAGTAAACCACCCACGGGGAAAGATAAAGAAAGACAAAGGGATCCAAACAATCTTAAAAGCTGTTCTCTTCAGCCAGTGGTCTTCGCCCTACGAAGTAACACGTTTAAATATCAGTCATCCTCCTGCTACAAAACCCTGCCCTGGGCAGGGCCAGAGGCCACATTTGCACCCCCTCTATGTGCCTTGGTTTTACCATGTCATGTTACCTCCCTCTAGCCAGCTTTTGGTTTCTTCTGCATTTGTGCCTTCCTCCTGTCAGGTCGACTTTCATCTTTTTTCACTTCTTTCTCTTTCTCCAAATCTTCTTCCATTCCATTTTGATTTCTGTGGCCACCTCTTTCCCTAATGCTGTGTTTGCTTCTATACAATGCACATCTTTCTGTACACTCCCGTTCCCTCTGCGGTTACTCCTTTCCCCAGCTCTTCCTTTCCGCACTCCTTCCCTCCTCCTTTGTCATTGCCTGCACTCCCTGCCTCTCTCCCAGCCTCTGCTCCTGCCTCTGACGGCCTTCGGAGAAGGACGCTGTGGTCGGCTCAAGCGGGGGGTGGAGAGTTGCCCTCCTCTGTCCTTGATCGCTGTCACCAGCCTTCGGGAGATAGGCGCTGGGGGGAGCTGGGCGCATCCCGTGCAGGCTCGCACGTCCTCTGCAGGCTGCGAGTCTCGGTGCGGTGCAGCCCTGCGCTTGCAGCGCAGTAAAAGGGAAGCTGCAGGCTAGGGTGTTTGGGAGACAGAGCTAGTGCTACGCGTGGAAACCTCAGAAACATCAAGATTCAGGGGACTGATATGATGAGCAGCTTTTTTTACGCAGCTGGAGTATTCCTACGTGCTCAGCCACTCTGCAGAGGCCCCTCAGCCCTGCATGCTGCTCATGCTGCCTCCTTTGCCTTCTTCCTGCAGTACACCATAGTGTTCCTCTCAGTACTCTTCTCTTGTGACCCACCAGTCCTTGAGATTTTTCAGAGGTAAGAGCAAGAGCAGGCATCTCCTGTAGAGACATCCCTATCACCTTCCACTCAGAAATACAGTAGTATTATGTGGTAGAAATAAAAGAAATGCCAAAACCAAAGAAGACCTAGCTGAGTCTGAGCATGGGAACTTAGATGGCAGTGTCAGGGGCTGTGCCTTTTAGCCAAATGTCCCCAGGTACTGCTGGGTTACTTGTGCTTGTACAGCCAGCTGGAACCAGCCACAGAACAGATCCTGTCAGATCATCAGACTTCAAGGGATCACAGAACAATATGTGAAGTGCTTCAAAATGTGTAAGAAATTTCACATTCTGCATCCATAATGCTTGTATGCAAATACCCCATTTTGGTAGCACTGTAGAACCTCGTGGCATTGATTCCAGGCTAAGATGCCAGAATGCTGAGCACTTCAGCATAAACACATTCTCAGTACCTTAAACGAAAACAAAGAACCCAGAAGAAGATATGATTACTGTGGATCCAAAAAGACAATAGTTAGAGGGATGTAATATAAAAGGGTCTAGAGGAAATCAGTGAATTCCAGAACTCTTGAGGCTATGTTACTCAGCACTGCTGGGAGCTGTCTCCCTCCAGAGGGGACTTGCAACCTATGTCTTTCTAACATTCACCCTTCTTACTTTTAAAAGAAAGAGAAGAATCTGCTCTTTTTCCTACTGACAGAATAACTATGATTAGAGCAATACCCCAGAACCTGAGAACCATCTTCATTTTTTTCCACCAACAGATCTTTTTTCTACATTCCTCAACATAGTCTTAATGGATCCAGAAGTTGCTGTTGAAGGGCAAACCCACTCACCATACTGCTATCATCTTCATAAGGTCTTCAGCTCTTCTTTAGGTCTCATAACTCCCTGTTTTAGTCCTTGAAATAAACTTATTCTCCATCTAACATAGTAAGTTCAACCATGCATGTGGTCAAAAATGGAGTAAAGAAGAGAAGCCAAGATCGCCTGCTTTCTTCTTACCTTGCCAGGTAAGGCAAGGATCATGCTGCCTCATGCTTGATTTGTGGCTCAATGTATCTTCTTTGCAGGGGGATGTGTCCCACTACCTAACCTAGAATTTGCTGTCACTAACTTACTAGGGCCTCTACCACTCCAGTTGCCTCCAGTGGTAAGAAGGACTTCATAAGGAAGCTCTTCTAGAATAACACATGCTGCATTTGATGTGGTGTCTGAAAGCAATGACAGAAATTTGCCTCCAGTGTATGACAGCCACTGAGTGGGATTTTTCCAGGAACAAGTTTTTTAGGTGTAGTTGCCTTAACACTGTCTGTATCTCCCTTCAGGCTCCTAAGACTCTGTACTGAAATCTGACTGCAACATAACAAGCACTGCACGACTAGTTTCTATTAGAATAGGCGGCTGAACAAAGCAGAGTGAACTGCAACACTGAAGTGGGCCTGAGAACTACTCTCTCAAGGGAGGAAGGTGTGTGAACAGGTGGTGGTGGAATACAGCCGCTTAGACCTACTGTTCAATTACACCCAGTGCTCTGCCACTACAGCTACCACATCATTTCTTTTCTCCAGCTTCAACTCTCACCTGTATTTCTAGGTCTTGTGTGGTACCAAAGATAGCAACTGAGACAGTAATGGAAAGGATGAAGATTGAAAGTAAAGAATATGGGAAAGAAAATATGTGTCTTTCAGAAAATGAGAGAAGGCCAGGAAAGATAAAGCAAGAGAAAAACAATATGCAAATTAAGACTATATGTGAGAGAAATATATCTGTGAAAGAAAGAACAAGAATCACACAAATGAAGAAAAGGAGAAAGAGAAACAAAGATGGACAGCTGATATAGAAATATTTACTTTTCTAGCAGGCTATATTCTTTTGACTTTCAGAAAGCAACTGAGTAAAAGTTGCATGACAGTGTAAGGGAAGGATGCTCTTACAGTGGTTTTGAGCAAAGTGAAGCAATTAGTGCAGCCCTGAGAAATAGGGACAGAACATGGGCACGACTCTTTCACTTTTCACAGAAGGGGTTTCTCTTCAGTTGTTAAATTGTTACTTCAGAGACTCACTGACTTGTAGGTTTTCAAATTTCCTCTTGATCAAGAAATACCCCGAGTCATACCTAGCATTAGGTGCAGGCTTTCTGCAGCTCTTTGTAAAGTCATAAAGGATGAAGGCACCACAACCATTCACCCTAACCTATGTCAAGTGTTCAGGTTTCCCTGGGAATTTGGGACCCCAAGCCTAACCACCCTTAAGAGGTCCGAAGACTTATCAGATAACACATTCTTCAGCCTTTCAGAAGAATCACTGGATCAGAGAAGGTAGGACAATATGCTAGTTATGTGAGATCCTAAATCCTGAATTGACCTAAAAGTGCAGTGAAGCTCAGAATTACACAAATAACAGATTGATCTGCAACTGATTCCTAGTCAAGTGTTAATGCAAGATTTCTGGGAACACATTAAACTGTGGGGTGAAATGTAGTAGTAAAACACATGTGTGACCACTATTGCAGTGTCCATACAGCAGACTCAAGCCTCTCTGATTCCCATCACATTTTGTGCAAGGCTAGATGTAAGAACTGGAATTACTTCCCCATGGCAGCTACTCCCCTAATTGTTCCAGAGTTTACCCCACAGAGCTCAGAATAATGCAGAAACTAGCAAATTAAACAACTGCTGACATGTCTTTCAGAGTGTGGAACCAGCCAGGCATGATTGTAATACAACTAATCAGTGCTCTGAAAGGGTCCAGTTCAAAACACGATGACACTGTAGAAAACACTGTATATAAGCAGTAAGAGTTAGCCATGTCTTGAAGATTAATCTCAAGACCTACACAGATAAGACAAAAGAATTAATATTAATTCTGCTTTGCTGATATGGGAACCAGGTGAGGAGCGATTACATGGTTTAGCCCAAGAGAAAATCTACAATAGAGTTAAGCCAGATGGAAAAACAGGGAGACCTAGAGTGGTGCTTCACTAGCTAGTCACTTCATGATCTTTCCCTGGATTAAAAGCAGACACCATGACACCAACAGCTGTTATCTTTATTAAACAGAGCTGCTACAAACATTGTATTTTCAGTGTGTTTCACATTCACCCTAGATTCCATGCTCCTTTACTTACTTGATGCCTCTGGCATAAAAGAATAACGTGCTGGGAAGCAGAAAAGTACAGTTATGGATCATAAACCCTAACTTGCCTGCTGGAAATGTACAAAGCTGATACCATCTATGATTCTGTGATTTTTATCAGTAGAATACATGTCAATTTCTGTCCATCTAGCCCAGATTACAAGAAAGAAAACTACTTTTAAAGTTGCAGTCCATTTTTTTCTGTTTATATGTTTGTTTGTTTTTATTTTTGAAAATTGACGTTCTAGTAAGACCCAAAATAGGACACTCTTCCTAAATCAAGGACACTCATTGACTGGTATCATACACCAAAAGAAGTTGGGGTAAACACATTCCAATATTGCTGTACAACATCCAAATGTTGTTGTGACTACCTATGTGAGCACAAGCATATTCTTACTTTTTACTGAGTGGAATAAGTATTGTTCAGTACTGTTACACTGTTCCTAAACTGCTTTTAGCAGTAGACAACCTGTCAAAGAGAGGAACAAATTATCACTGAAGAATATAACACTGAAGAGTACACGTCAAAAATGCAAGCCATTCTTGAAGCCCTATGACCTGTTTCCCTCACAGGCATCTTCAAAGGGCTAAGCTAATCACTGGTGGATTGTAGCATAGTAAAAGACCTGTCTTGGCCCCATAACAGAATAGTCATGACATGCTCAAATACTATACATCTTTTTCTGCCTCTAATTTTTTTTCCTTTGTGGCCTAATTTTCTGATCTGGTATAGACTGTTAACACTAAAGCAGGTTTCTATGAGTCTAGCATGTTCTGTGGAGAACAGCTGTCTTCTCCTTCCAAACTTTATTGGTTATATGGCAGCAGATGTGGAAGATGAACCTGTCCCCACTCCCTTCTCTGGGTAAGTTTTCAAGTTGCCCAGAAGACAGCGGAGAGTTCAGCTGGGTCCTCTTTTTTCTTGTTAAAAAAAAAAAGAAAAAAAAAAAGAAAGGCTATTTAAATTCAAAGAGAGATGTAGTTCACGATCACACACAGCTCACAGGCAATAAATTGTGCTAACATTTCTTGGTGGGCACCAGTTTTTCCAGCTCCACTTTTATTTTTCCCTCCTCTATCACATGCTTAGCTTGTAAACAGTCTTAAAGTCTAACAAAACAAATTAAAGTGTCTGAGACAGGTAATGCTAAATGGAAAAACCACTGATATG
Organism: Pavo muticus; assembly: GCA_016647715.1. Taxonomy (NCBI): domain Eukaryota; kingdom Metazoa; phylum Chordata; class Aves; order Galliformes; family Phasianidae; genus Pavo; species Pavo muticus. The sequence continues at coordinate 99,313 of JACDJE010000474.1, read as the reverse complement.
GGGACATCTTCCCCCCAAATTCCTATCTGAGTCTGACTTGTAAGGCTATTCCTTGTGTTTTCCACTGCAAGCTTCCACAATGAAGTAGCTTACCCTTGCTTAGCTGTTTTTGCATCTGTACGTTTCTGATATCCTTTATACAGGGAGGCACAATCAAAATAGGAGCAAGTGTAAAAGTAACTTGATGGGAACATGCAATCGGAACCACCAGCATCCCCTTCTCCCCTCATGTTCATGCATTGCCCCATGCCCTGTAACAGGTCTCATCTTCAAGTGTCTGTGCTACAGTCTGTACCCAGCACTGCCCAGCTCCTGCAGTTGTTCCTTTGTGCATTACACATCTTCCTTGCATTTGCAGGTTTCCTTCCATATCATCTTTTCTCCATCCTCTTTTTCCTTTCCAGCATCATTTTTGTTCAACAACTCCCTCCTCCTCTGTTTCCCTGGTTTAATCTATACCGAGATTAAGGTGTGATATTAGCTACACAGGATAACCCAATTGTTTTGCCAGCCTAAAATGGGCACAGTAGGCTAGTTTTAAATCACGTTAAATGGATCAAGTTCGAATCTAAGAGACACTTTAAATCTTAACGTAGGCAAGAAACTTAAGTTTCTTTGCATTTATCTTAGTTTCTATCAATTTCTGATTCATCCTTTCCAAGAGTCTCTCCTCAGTTTTGTCCTGGTCTTTGTCATTTGGAATCCATCTTTTTCTCCCCTTTCTGTCCCAAAGAGGCTCTTTTGCAAAACTTTTCCATCACCCTAAAGAGCACACAGGTCCTATTTTTTTCCTCTTCAGAATCTGCTACCCACAACAAGATTTTTAGCCACTCTCAGGCAAATCACATGGCTTTTCTTATTTTGATATTTTCCTTTTGCATGTATTCAAGTTACTATTTGATCACTTCTCATTCCAAGTTTATCACTCCTTCCCCAAAGACTTAAAAAGAAAAAAGAAAAAAAGAAGAAAAAAAAAAGAAAAAACAAACAAAAGACGTGCTTTGCAACTTAGACATGGGATAAGGTGAGGCCGGCTGCTGGGAAGAGTGCTGCTAATCGTACAGGAAACAAAAGAGAGAGATTAGAAAATAATGTTGGAGTTAAAATATGAAGGTAAAAGTTTACAGACAGGGCTGAGGCCTGATTCCACCAGCAGTGTCTTCAAGACAAGCACAGGTGGCAGCACGAAGCAGCAGGCACTAAGCGGAGCAGCCCACCCCCAGCGCTCCACTCTGCCGGCCGCTGCCCATAAGGACCCAGCGGGAGCAAAGCGGGGGTTGCGGACTGTGCCCATCCGGCTCCTTCTGCACTGGGATGGCAAGTCTCCAGCGGCTGCCGAAGAAACACAGCATGCTCGCATAAGGTTAGGGATGGCTGAATTACAAGAGGAATTCTAACTCATGTAGCCCTTCAGTTTGTGTTACGAGTCACGTTTTGATGTCAACTCACCAAATCTATTAAACATGTAGCTCTTTTATGTCTTAAAATGCATATTAATATAACACAACATGCTCATCTCCTTATGGCACTTTGCACTTCCCTGCAGTGGCCTTGATTTTCTCTCTCACTGCTGTTAAAAAGGGACAGAAGCTAAAACAAAATGATAAGTGCAAGCCCTAAAGGGCTGTATCATTTACAGAACACCACATAGGCATATGTTCATAACGTGTTGTGGCTAATGTTAAATAGAGTGAATAGAGTTATTTGTTTTGCTGCATCCCTTTGTGCTTAAAGAAATACTGATGCATGATCTTGGTTTAACACACGTGAATTGCTGCTTGGCCTGCTCCCCTGCTGCGCATCTCTCTGTGAAATTTCTTACAGCTTTCTGTTGACAGTGCAACACAGAAGGCACTATTATTTGGCTACAACAAAGCCTCTGCTGCTTTTTTGTTTGTTTGTTTTCCCAAGGATCTACAATGTATGACATATGTCTATTGCAGACATATCAGAGTTTCCTTCCTGTGATTGTATGGTCACTGAGCTTAGAGCCAAGTGCCACCTTTCCTAAGGTTTCTATGTCTAGATCTTTTTTTCAACTTCAAATTTACTTTACCCCGCTTTTTAGCTACATGTTCTCGACAGCTCTTCAGGCATAATGTCATTAAGCATTTCAGTCCACGTGCATTCTTCAGACCTCCAGCCTGTGGCAGAAGCAGTCAGAACTGCCCCGCAGCATTTCCTCTGGAATCGGAGGCTCTCCTGCAGCTCTGGGAACTCCCAACCGCTGCCCTCCTCGCACAGCCGCAGCTCCGCCACTGCCTGTTGAGAGCCTGACTGCAGCCACCTGCAGCACCAGCTGGAAGAGGGCAATCCTGCGTGTGGGGATCTCTGCCCGGGGACCAACACCGGAACCGCTGCCGGGGCTGGGGAGGGAAGGGGAAGGATAGTGAGAAAAGCCCGGGGATGAGGCGGGGGCGTGGAAGCGCAGTGGGCGCACTCCAAGCACCCCGCTTGCCTTTCTTGGGTGCAGAACCACCACACACTAGCATTCCTACTGCCCGCAGTGCTGCCAGGACTTGGGGTGGATCGGCCTCGGCCCTGGATCAGCTCTGGCTGCCAGATCGGGATCCCCTCTTCCAGGAGCTCACTTCTGTCAGTCCTTAACAGGAGAGGGCCATTCTGGAGGAATCAGTTCCCAGAGGTTCTTTAGCTGCTTGCAGCTGTCTGCTTCTGAACAGAGCCCCAGAACAGATTGTGAAGATGATGTACCCTGAAAGTGATTTATGATGTAAAAATCCAAGGGCTTTTTGCCTCTGGAAATCAGCAGCTCTGCTGCTCATCTCAGTGGGATTGCTAAGGAATGCCTTTGGACTGGGACAAGGAGTTTGCACTTCTGCGAGGAAATGACCTGCTGCTGGACAGGAAGGGCATGGCAGGCAGGACCACTGCTCAGCACCAGAGGCTGCAGATGGCATGGTTTATCCCAGTATTTGACTGACAGCTGGTTGCTTACCAGGGACGAGTGAATGGCATGGCAGGAAGAGCAAATGGGTTCCCATGGCAACAGCCATGTTAAAATGCTGACTGAGGCTGCCAGAGAAGATGAAATTTGATGAGAGGCTAAAACCCACAGCAGTGATGGAGTGACTCAGACATCAGCTCTGGGCTCATTAGAAGCTCTGCAAAGGCCCTAGCTATACAGAATTACCCAGGGGCTCTCCCAGAGCCTGATCATCTGTCTGTCCTGAATGCCTGTCCTGAATCCACCTCCAGCTATTTCTGTTTCTGGGTCACCAAGAATACATCTGCATAGCCAGCAGAGGTTGATTGCAGTGTGGGCTGGTGTATCCACACTAGTCTTAATCACCAGCAAAGGCAGCACCACATAGGCTGCAGAGCACACTGTACTGCAGATTCTGAGAAGGTTCTGTTTGCCAGTCACCACTTCTTCACTGTTCTCACTTACAAAAGCCATGTCTACCATGCCTAGCGACAACAAAATTATGTTTTTATCTCTCTTCCTCCCCCACCCCCCCCCCTTTTTTTTTTTTTTTTTTTGGTAGGAGTGCAGGCTTTGCAGTCCTCCTGTAAATCTTCTATCCAGAAAAACAGTTGGATTTCAATGTGTCCCTGCAGAATCCTGCCATATTAAGGTAGATTTCTGTTGCCATCTGGTGGATAACCAAAGAGAACCTGGAAAACTAGAATAAACATCTAGATTCACTCCCTCCCCAGACCTGCTATTCTTTGAGAGGGGCTTACTCATCTGTATTTATTCCACAGTCCCTAATTCTTGCCATCATCACAATTTTGTCACAGCTGAGAGGAATATGTTAGTGTTGTTTGTGTGGAATATGCGGTGCTGTTGGTTGAGGTGCAGCCTCAACAGGGCTGAGTATAGAGGGATGATCACTTCCCTGCTCCTACTGGCAAAACATTTCTGATAGAAGCCAGGATGCCACTGGCCATCTTGACCAACTGGGCACTGCTAGCTCATGTTCAGCCGAGCGTCAACCAATACCCCCAGGTCCGTTTCCTCTACACAGTCTTCCAGTCACTCTTCCCCAGGCCTGTAGCCTGAGTCGGCCTCTTCCCCCATGTAACTAGCAGTAGGACTAGAGGGAATGGCGTTAAGTTGTGCCAGGGGATTTTCAGGTTGGATGCTAGGGAATACTTCTTCTCTGAGAGTGGTCAAGAACTGGAACAGGCTGCCCAGCGAGGTGGTTGAGTCACCATCTCTGGAGGTGTTCAAGAAATGTTCAGATGTTGTACTGAGGGACATGGTTTAGTGGGAAATATTGGTGATAGGTGGACAGTTGGACTGGATGATCATAGAGGTCTTTTCCAATCTTGGTGATTCTATGATTCTAACTTACTGAGGGTGCTCTCAATGCCCTCATCCAGGTCATCAAAAAAGATACTGAACAGGACAGGCCCCAGTATTGACCCCTGGAGAACACCACTCATCACCAGTGACCAGCTGGATTTAACTCCATTCACCACCACTCTCTAGGCCCAGCCATCCAGCCAGTTCTTTACCCAGCAAAGAGTGTATCTGTCCAAGCCCTCTCAGGGGCAGACATTTCATGAAAGGCAAGATTCTCACATCAGATGGTTTGCCCTCACACATTTCTTAAATGGGCACTTCTTTTCATTGCAACTTCTGGTTGAGCCTGGCTTTAACTGTAGTGTTGGAGTTATGGCAGCAAAAAATTCATTCTCTTTTCATTTCTTGGTAGAGAATACTTCCCTGCCCATTTAAGGAGGGTACCAGATATAAAGACTGTGCAGACAACTCAGAAGGCATTTTAATAGCATTTGACTGTAGTCTTCCTTCAGTATTTGCTCCCAGCTATATTAGCTCCTTGCTCAAGCCCTGCCACTGTGCTTCCCTTCCATGCCAGCCTTTCTCCAGCCTGTGTTCCTTGCTCCAGTCTAGACACTTCTACCTGTTTCAACACCCAGCCTTAAGACCATCTTGCCTGAACTGTAACAAGCTGACTTACCACTCAGGCACAGGTGACCTAGTGAATCTCTCACTCGAGTATTCCTGGAGGCAGGGACGACACATGACATCTTGTCACTCCCAGTAATTCAGCCCAGGAAATCTCAGGAGAAGCAAGCCACACTCCAGCTCCGTTTGGATGCTGGTGCTCCAGCATCAGCTTCTGCCCCATGTGAAACGGTCTGTGGAAGTGCAGTGATCATCTACAGCCGAACCCTTCCTTGCCACACAAACATAATCAAGACAGCTTATTCAGAGAGGAACCTTATGAGGTTTAACAAATGCAAGTGTAGAATCCTGAGCCTGGGAAAAAATAACCACATGCATCAGTAAAGATTATGGGCCAACCTGCTGGAAAGAAGCTCTGCAGAGAAGGGCATAGGTGTCCTAGTGGACAACAGGTTGGCCATGAGCCAGCAGTGTGCCTTTGTGGCCAAGAAGCCCAGCTGTATCCTGGGATGCATTAAAAAGAACCTGGCCAGCAGGTCGAGGGAGGTGATCCTCCCCCTCTACCCTGTCCTGGTAAAACCACATCTGGAATACTGTGCCCAGTTCTGGACACCCCAGTTCAAAAAAGACAAGGATCTTCTAGAAAGAGTTCAGCAGAGAGCTACAAAGATGATAAAGGGTCTGGAGCATCTCTCGTACCAGGAAAGGTAGCGATACCTGAGTCTGTTCAGCCTAGAGAAGACTAAGAGGGGATATGATCAATGTTTATAAATATATAAAGTGCAGGAGGTAATTGAATGAGGCCAGACTCTTTTCAGTGGTTTGCAGGAATAGGACAAGGAGCAATGGCCAAGAACTTCAACATAGAAAGTTCCATGCAAATATGTGGAACAACAGTGAGGGTGACAGAGTACTGGAATACTCAGTGAGGTGGCAGAGTCTCCTTTGGAGATGAGAAGACTCATTTGGATGCCTACCTGTGCAATCTACTGCTTTAGCAGGGGCGTTGGACTTGGCGATCTCTACAGCTCCCTTCCAACTCCTGCAATTCTAAGATTATCAAAGATGAAGTACAGGAAGAGTAAAATTTCATCAAAAATCTCTGATGAGCACCTTGAAAACTCACTGAGAATGACTAACACTGCCATCGAATCAGACTGATGCATTAATTTCACAAAAACAAGATCATCCCACTAGTTTTGTGTTTCTGTTGCTCATTTTTTTAACATTTTAATAAAAAAATTAAAATGTTATGTCTCTTTCCTAGATGTCATTCAAGACTATTATTATGACTGATATTATATGTATATGGAGCACTTTTAAGAGTTTTAATCTTTTACTATTAACTATGATGCCTGGTTCTCAGGATGCAACAGCATGAGCTGCTTCATTAGTCTGAGCTATTGCGATCAGCTTTATATCCTGTCTGCATTTTCACACCATCTGCTTTTGAAGTGGTAGACAGTTAATCAGACTTAGCGCACTTCAGTGTCTCTGTAGTGCAAGGGCTCTTTGAAAAGGGACTTAAGGTAGTTCTACATTCAATGTTTCACAGCAGTTTCTGTCCACACTTACGGGTAGAAAGACCTGCACTTACAGGTAGAAAGAGATGTGAAAATATAACTTTCCCTCCTTGGCACCATTGCCTAATGTAGGGACCCAAACTTTAATACACAAAACAGGATTTTCCTTTAAGGACAGCTACTAATTGATCTTTTGAGTTATTCACTGAAACTAACTGAAACTTAAGAACATAATTCTGTCAATTCAAAACAGGAAGTAGCAGTATCTCTCAGAACTATTTTAACTCTGAAGAGCTAACAAGCAAGAAAAACAGTAAAAATTAATTCAGTCAAGTTGGAAGACAGTCAGAACACAACTAAGCAACTTAACTGCTGAGTAAGAAGGTTATCTTTTTATATACAACTTTTCAGAGGAGAATCACTTTGTAATTTGGTTATATATACGATGAGGCTATAGTAACATAACATCTGTAACAGCAGCTCAGCAGGCTTTAGAGCCCAAGCGTCTCCTATTTATTATCAGTTTGTCTAACTATTGAAATGTGTCACTTGTGAGTACTTCATAATTCTTAATTAAGTAGCACAAAGTAAACCTTGGGATTCAAGAAATTATAATTATCATGGAAACATTTCCTTACGGAAAACTTTTTAGATGTTTCACACTGAAGGAAAAACAGTATTAACTGAAAATGTATGTGAAACATATTCAGTTCATTCACTGACATCCCTGCAATTTCTCTCTTCCTGAGAAAGTTCCTCCATCCCCAGCAGCCTGCTGTTCTTGCAGTCTTATGAGCACCTTAGTTGCAGAGGAATAAGTGTTGCTTATTTACAAGAAAGTATTTGCTGACTGCCAGCTCTGACTTCACCCTCCAAACTTTTCAGCTTGAGCTGAAGCTCCAGAACAAGATTCCTTAGCGTAACTTTCCCCTGCTAATCTGTCCACAAGGCCCATTCAGAGCACATCTAAGCCACAGGAAACCCATAGAAGCTGATACGGGAGACAAAGCATAGAATCATAGAATGGCTTATGTTGGAAGGGACCTCAAGGATCATCAAGCTCCACCCCTCCTGCCGCAGGCAGGGCCACCAACCTCCACATTTAATATTAGACCAGGCTGCCCAGGGCCCCATTCAACCTGGCCTTGAACACCTCCAGGAATACAGCATCCACATCCTCTCTGGGCAGCCTGTTTCAGCACCTCACCACTCTCATAGTAAAGAACTTTCCCTTGATATCCAATTTAAATCTTCCTTCCTTCAACCTAAAACCATTTCCCCTTGTCCTGCTATTATCTACCCTTTCAAAGAGTTGGCTCCCCTCCCGTTTATAGGCTCCCTTTAGATACTGGAAGGCTGCAATGAGGTCGCTCTGCAGCCTTCTCTTCTCCAGGATGAACAAGCCCAGCACCCTCAGCCTGTCCCAGTTAAAACAATCTCCCCAGTCTGTGGGAGATCAGGATTCTGACTTCTCTCCCTTTGTTGTGCTTTCTGTCAGGTACCACATTCTGAACATATAATTAATTATTTTAATGAAAAGTTTAATTAAAGTGCAGCTTTAGCCTGAAATGACTACTGCCACAATGTGGGATGGCACAGAGCCTTTAGAGATGTACTCAAAGAAAAGAAAGGGCAAACCATCAGAGAAATCAAGGCTGGGGCTTTCCTCCTTTTCAAAAGGACTTTCTGTATTAAAAGCACAGCCACTAGCTGAGACTTCTGACAGTTTCAGGGAAGAGTTCACATAGTTATAGATATCCTTTGAAAGCAAGAAGCCTGTGCTTTTGTGGGTGGTGAGAGACAGATGGGCTTCTTTCCACCTGGAAAGCTCAATTACCTTTTCCCAGTACTAAAACTAAACTTTACAGTAGGACCAATTCCTTTTTTTAATATAAACCTGCTAGATTATACTGGCACAGTATGTATGTTAAAAGTATATAAAGGTCCCCATTCTGAGAACCCAAATGGAGCTTCCATGTGAAAATGTTACATTTCACTCTCTGAATTCACTTATGTCTGCTGAGCAAGTGACTAAGTTACATATAATGGCTTTACTTCCACTCATATGAAATCTATACAACCAAGATAGGAAGACAGATACCGTCTTCCCTCACGTCATCATGACTCCTGTGCTGCATGCTATGTTTAAATTAACTATGGAGCATGAGTTTGAGGGCCTAGCAACTCAGAAAGCACTATTTCACTCCAGCACTGGCACCGCTACTACAAACATGGAGTTCCTCCTCTGCCATTTTGCCGCCACTGTTTTCTACGAAGAGGAGGAGGAGGTGTAGGAAGAGGAGGAGAAGGGAGGGAAGGCGACTTTTTCCCGCACAGCCTCTACGATGAGCGCACGACTCTGCCACAGCCCCGCTGTTGGGCCCGGCTACTGCGGCGCGACAGCAGGGCCGCAGCTCCCAGCGGAGCTCCGCGCGCGAACACAACACAGCAACTTGCTACCTCCCCAAACCCGCTCGCGGCTTCCCGCTCAGTTGCACTCCACGACAGACCTGCACCCCGCCCCGCCCAGCCGGCCACCGTCCTTGCTGTGACATGCGCAGCGAGGCGGAGGGAGAGCGGCCACCCTCTCCACGCATGCACCAGTCATTTTCCGAAAGACGACCGAACCCGCCTCAGGTCGCAGAGCTAACCGGAAGCCATGAGCCCCAGACAGGAAGTGACTCCTCTGCGCAATAACAAATAGCCCCGCTGCCGGTGGCGCACTGTCTGGGTCTCTTTGGACAGCAGCACAGCCCTTTTTGTGTCATCTGACTGATTAGCTGAAGGCGACCAATAAGACATCCTCTGCCTTCCTGTCAGGCCTTCTGTCGGGCCGTGACCAATTGACAAAGCAAATTGTTCGCCCCTTGATGGATGGACGCAGGGGCCAATCAGAGAGAGAGCTGTGGGCTAGCCTTACCCCGCCTCCCTCCGGTGAGCTACGGAATGAAGGCGCTAGCTGGAGGGTGGGGGTGAAGGCGTTGTGCCAGGTACCCAAGAAGCTGCCTTGCTCTCCGCCACTAAGTCCCAGGCTCAGGGACCTCCCGCGGGCGGTGCGTTCTCGCCCGTGACTGTTGCCCATGGGATGCGACATGGGGCGGGGCCGCACGGCTGCGGCGCGGCGCGCGGTGGCGCCTCTCGCTCTTAAGGTGGCTCTTGTGTGCGATGTTCTCGCTATCCCTCTGCGGGATGCGTCAGGAAAAGCCTGCCGATGGGCGGGAGCTCGTCATGGGTAAACGGGCATTCCGGGTTGGTCATGGCTTCATCCACGTCCGTCTAGCTCCGTTAGAGCATTCTGCTTGTAGAGAGCTGGGAACGAGGCTTCTGGTGTAGGGTGCAAAGTTACATAGCCTGTCGCACATGCTACCACGAAGAGAGAATGGATATGCTTTGTGGGGAGTGGTAACGGACCTGGGTGCAGGCGAAGGAGGTATCTCCTAGTTTTAACCACCAGCAGGTAAAGAGTCTGTTACACGAGGCTTCTTCCTGCAGAGACATGGAGTTATTGCACACAGCAAATGGCAGTTGGGGCCAAAGCAGTTGCGTTTGAAAGATGAAGCTAGTAAATACATCCCTAGGTGCTTGTCCAGCCTTCACATGGCCTGATCTCCCAGCCATCCTGTTGGCATTGGTCAGAAATGCTGGGTTCAGAGCCATTTTAGTAATTAAGATCCCAAACGTATTTAAAGTGCTTGATTCTAAACCACTGACTCTAGGCTCTTAATTGTTTAAGACCCATCATTATGTATGGGTACATATAAAGAGGGTGTACATGTCATTTCTACAAAATGCCATGAAAAAGGTTCAGGGAAGATAGCACTAACAATAAAAGTACATTTCTATTTATATTTACATACAAAAATATCAGATCTTTTATTAAGTAAGAAAGTGTGGTTTTGGAAAAGGAAAACCCTCAGGGGTGTTAGAATGCTATTATGCTAGATTGCATGTTATGCACTTGCTAGATTGCTGAAGTGTGTGCTTATTACCGGTTGCAAAAGGAAGGAACGTAAATTTAGCCATGATGTGAAATATAATTCCTTTCCAAATATCATAAGTTTCATTGTCCTAACTGCCAAAAACCAAAGTCACCTCCTGCACTTTCATAGACGTCAGAAGTACCAACCATCCCTGATCCATGTGTCAAAATTTATACCAATATCGTAGAATCACAGAATGGCCTGGGTTGAAAAGGACCATAATGATCATCTAGTTTCAACCTCCCTGTCACGGTCAGGGACGCCAACCACTAGACGAGGCTGCCCAGAGCCACATCCAGCCTTGCCTTGAGTATCTCCAGGGACGGGGCATCCACAACCTCCTTGGGCAACCTGTTCCAGTGTGTCACCACCCTCTGTGTGAAAAGCTTCCTCCTAATAACTAACCTAAACCTCCCTTGTCTTAGTTTAAAACCATTCCCCCCTGTCCTATCACTATCTACCCTCAGATACAGTCTTTCTGCTTCCTGTTTATACGCTCCCTTCAAATATTGGAAGACCACAATGAGGTCTCCCCAGAGCCTTCTCTAAGCTAAACAACCCCAGTTCCTTTCTTCATAGGAGAGGTGCTCCAGCCCTCTGATCATCTTAATGGCCCTCCTCTGGACCCATTCCAAGAGCTCTGTGCCTTTCTTGTGCTGGGGGCCCCAGGCCTGGACACATTACTCCAGATGGGGCCTCACAAAAGCTGAGTAGAGGGGGACAATCACCTCCCTCTCCCTGTTGGCCACTCCTTTTTTAATGCAGCCCAGGATATAGTTGGCCTTCTGGGGTGCAAGCGCACACTGCTGGGTTATGTCCAGCTTCTCGTCTGTCAGGACCCCCAAGTCCTTCTCTACAGGGCTGCTCTCAAGGAGATCTTCCCCCAGTTTGTATAAATACCTGGGATTGCCCTGTCCCAAGTGCAGCACCTTGCACTTGGCCTTGTTGAACCTCATTAGGTTTTCATGGGCCCACTTCTCCAGCCTGTCCAGGTTCCTCTGGATGGCTTCCCTTCCCTCCAATGTATTGACTGCACTGCTCAGTGTGGTGTCATCTGCAAACTTGCTGAGGGTGCACTAGACTCCATCGTTCATGTCATTGATGAAGATGTTGAAGAACAGTGGTCCCAAGACCGACCCCTGAGGGACACCGCTTGTGACCGGCCTCCACCCTGACACACAACCTTTGGCTCACAACCCTTTGGCTGCGACTAGGCAACCAGTTCTTAATCCATTGAACAGTCCATCCTTCAAATCCATACCTCTCCAATTTATAGAGAGATAGATGTGGTGAGGGACCAGGTCAAAACATTTGCAGAAGTCCAGGTAGATGACATGTGTCACCCTTCCCCTGTCCACTGATGCCGTCACTCCATCATAGAAGGCCACCAGATTGGTCAGGCAAGATCTGCCCTTGGTGAAGCCGTGCTGGCAGTCTCGGATCACCTCTTTGTCTTGTATGTGCCTTAACATAGCTTGTAGTAGGATCTGCTTCATGATCATCCCAGGCACAGAGGTGAGGCTCACCGGCCTGTAGTTCCCTGGGTCTTCCTTTCTCCCTTTCTTAAAAATGGGAGTAATGTTTCCCTTTTTCCAGTCACGGGGGACTTCACCGGACAGCCATGATTTTTCAAATATGATGGAGAGCAACTCAATATATAGCAAACATTAACAATTCAGTCAAGTGGCATTTTTTTTTTTTTAATCTGTCCTCCCATATTTTTAGCTTGGAGAAGCTTTGGGATGGCTCTTTTGGTTTTCCAAATACTAAATATGATAATGGGGTCATGATCCATTAGTTTCTACCTAGTCTTCAGCAAAGCCTTTGACACTGTCTCCTGCAGCATTCTCTTGGAGAAGCTGGCAGCCCATGCCTTGAACAGGTACACTCTTTGCTAGATAAAGAACTGGCTGGAGGGCTGGACCCAGAGGATGGTGGTGAACAGAGTTAAATCCAGCTGGTGGCTGGTGATGAGTGGTGTTCCCCAGCAGTCAGTACCGGGGGTGACAGCCTGGACACATTACTCCAGATGGGGCCTCACAAAAGCTGAGTAGAGGGGGACAATCACCTCCCTCTCCCTGTTGGCCACTCCTTTTTTAATGCAGCCCAGGATATAGTTGGCCTTCTGGGGTGCAAGCGCACACTGCTGGGTTATGTCCAGCTTCTCGTCTGTCACGACCCCCAAGTCAGGGGGGTCATCAATATCTTTATTGATGACCTGGATGAGGGCTTTGAGTGTACCCTCAGTAAGTCTGCAGATGACACCAGAAAGTGTTGATCTTCCTGAGGGTGGGAAGGTCCCTACCTGTAGGGACCTGGACAGGCAACATCGCTATACTGAAGCCAATGGGATGAAGTTCAACAAGACCAAGTGTCAGGTCCTGCATTTTGGGCACAACAGCCTTAGGCAACGCTGCAGGGTTCGGGCAGAGTGACTGGAAGACTGTGTGGAAGAAATGGACCTGGGGCTATTGGTTACTCCTCAGCTGAACATGAGTCAGCAGTGCGCCTAGATAGCTAAGAAGGCCAGTGGCATCCTGGCTGGTATTAGAAACAGTGTTGCCAGCAGGAGCAGGGAAGCGATCATCCCCCCTGTGCTCAGCTCTGGTGAAGCTGCACCTCGAGTACTGTGTACAGTTTTGGGCCCCTCACTGCACCGTGGATGTTTAGACTAGATGAGCTTGGAGGTCTTTTCCTATCTTGGTGGTTTTATGATTCTATGTGTTTCTGCAATGCATAGCTGCCTCTCAAAGACCCTTTTTGTATTTGATGGCATTTTTGTATTTATGTTCTTTCAACTAGTGGAGTAAGTTAATTACATCAGATCATTTTGTGCCTATAAAAAACAGGGAATATTTTAGAGGTGAATTTGGGGAAGAAGACAATAAAAACTTAACAAAAAATAAATGTGAAACACAAATGGGATGCCTGGAGTGTATTGAGTCCAGCTGCGTTTTTCCAACACCTCTGCAGTTGTCTATAGATCGAACAATATGCAGATACCTCTCATCAGTGCCTCCCAGCAAAATGGTGCTTCTGTATTGTCTCTTGAGTAATGAGGAGCCTATGCACAATATGGACACAAATCCTAGCTAGAGGAGCACTGTAAGGCTTGGTATGGAAATAGCAGGGTGTAATGTATACCACCTAGCTCTAAGAGGTGTCCTAAGGAATGGATGCCCAACCTTTTGGCTTGTCTGGGCCACACTGAGTAAAGAAGAATCGTCTTGGACCGCATGTATGTAGGTTGTTCTCCTATTTATTGCCATGGAAACTGCAAAAGATAAAATGAGCACAGTAACTCTGCTTGATAGAGCAAATTCGCAGCTACAAAACAATATTTTTCAACATCCTCACCACCATTAGCTATGCATTTGCACCAGCGATGAACAAGAGCCTGCATGCCATGCTCGTCAAAACTTGCACCAGTAGAGGTGACCCACTGTTGCCACTGCTGAAATGCACCACCTACTGCCTCACTGTGCTCACATCCACTGTTTGGTCGCCATTAACTTTCAGCATCAATGAATGTCAATGAGTGCTTTTATTTCCGCATGAAGGAATTCAATGACACACTTTTGCTTCATACACACTTCCATGTCAGATGCCATTCTGTCAAACTTCCCCTCTGCTGCCATCTGTTGCACGGCAACAAAATCTAACGGAATATTGTTAGGATGGTTCAGCCACTACTGCCATACTGCCAACATCCACATCTGACATCATGTGCCAACATAATAAAATAGGAGGCATTACTTCTGGAGCAGCTCTCATATATACTATAGTTAATGTATATAAGTAGCAAAACATTTTAATGTCTAATATTTTTATTAAAATGGTTTTTTTTAAAAAGAGAGAAAGCAACAAAAACATAAAGCTAGTGGGATATCTGACCTTGTTTTTGTGAAACTAAAGCATCGGTCTTGTTCAGTGGCAGTGGTTACAATTCTTCATGAGGTCTCAAAGTGCTCATCAGAGAATTTTTATGAAGTTTTACTCTTCCTGTTCTTCATCCTTGACAACGGTTGCTCACAAATGTGCATACTGCCAAAAGCGATGACATGAATGAAGTATGACTGTGAAGCAAGGGATATTTTTCTCTTATAAAATTCTGGTAAAAAGACACAATCAGATTTCTGAGTTGAATATCTGATGGCAACTCTATACATTCCATTTGAAAAATGTATTTATGTTGAATGAAAATAGAGTTGCAAATATACAAAAAAAATCGATGATTATTTTGACAATCTTGAAACCTGTTTTCAAATTTCTTTATCAAAACAGAAAGTATGGCTGCATATTTTTCTCTGTTCACAGGACTGTGTTTAGCCAATGTATCAAAATGCAGAAAATTATTTGCCATAACTTGAGTTGGCACTGTACTATGTCCTCTTGGTGTCCTGGTTTCAGCTCAGGCAGCATTAATAGCACACTGATGGTTTGGTTGTTACTGAACAATGGGTGCATGCCTGGGGCAGGGCAGAGCTGCTGCCCTGATTGTGAGGAGCAGGGGGCGGCTGCAGGATGGGCTGTGCGTGGCTGCAGGTTGAACATGCCTGTCCTAAGGGCAGGCAGAAAGCAAAGGGTGTAGGAGCTCAGGTGTTTACCCAGAGCTGGAGTGAGACTGTGGAAAAAAAAAAGAGTGGGACAGGGCTTTGCCATGGCTTGTGGAGGTGAGAGGGAAGACACGGGTGTTGGCCATGGTAATGAATGGGAAGACTATAAAGTGATCTGTAATGAGAGCGTAATATGGGTAAAGGGACAAGAAATCCTCTTTGATGCAGAGTAGGTAATAGCATTGGGAAATGAGCTACTGCCTGGGCTGCTGGCATAAAAGCAAAACAAAGATTTGGTTTGGGAGAAGAGCACAAGTTCTCTGAGAGAATGGAGGTTGTGTGTTAATTCCCGTGAATGTTAATTCATTCTGAAATGAAGGCATGGGAGTTTGGCACAGATTTTGGCCAGTTGATAGAATGCAAGGAGTCTCTAGGAGATACAAGAATAAACGAAGCCCTGCAAAAGCAGTAAGTCTCACAACAGTCCCTCTACCATCATAACAGTTCTCATATTACAGTTCACAGAAGATAAAATTCACTCCGAAAATGCAATTTTTCCCCTACTCATGTTTGATGTCTCCATGCCTCATAGCAGTGTCAGTGTTCAGAGAGATGCAAATATGAAACTAGCCATGGAAAGAAGAGATTATAAAATACAGTGAATTTTTCATGTAAGGTAGGGAACCTGAGGCTGCTACATGTTTGTATATTTCAGATGTCTGTGTGGTAGTGGTCTGCCTACATGACTGGCCTTCGATTAAGGGGGATCCCACACAATGGCTGTTCTTTTTCCTACATGCATTTTGGGGTATTTGCTCTACTATATAATTTACTTCACTGGGAAGTCTCCTTCAATTTTCTAAAATAGTGGACAATTGTCTTAGTCTGTGTCTCCAAAATGAGCTTTGCAACATACCAACACAAAACTCACAATTTTAGCCAGGTAGGTGAAAATGAGACAACATTGTATGTAATTCACAGGGTTTTATGTATGTTTTTAGCTGATTGTAACACGTTGGAAGGGCAGCAACAAGACTTTTAAAAGGGTTGTGGATGCCTCTTGAAATTCAAGGATATTAATGTAATAGGTTATTGACAAACACATAGTGTGAGGGAAGATTATTAGAAATGAAGAATGGAATTTTCAGAGGGGTAGGAGCAGACTTGGTGTCTGGGCGGGAGCATGACACAGTTATTACATGATTGGGGGGTATAATGACATTTCTGCCAAAAATAAGATGGGGAGTGGCCCAGGTCATCTGCCAGAGGTGCGGGGGCTGTGAAGGTGAGTGGCTGGTGACTGGAAGCAGTGTCAGGTGGGTGGGATGAGTTGTGTCCTAAAGCTGGAGCAGATGAACACTGGGTGAGTGACAGTTATGCAGGGGCCTCAACAGCTGTCCCAGTAAGCTGGGAGATGCAACAAGAAGCTGCTTCTGTCAGTGTCCCAAGGGCCTAGGGTCCAACGACCTGCAGGTATCTCTGGGGCAAAGCAAGGCCCCGGAGTGGAACGGCGATGTTGGAACAGGCCGAGGCTTGGGTTGCCAGCGGCGGTCCCCATCCTGTGAGTAACCAGGCTCCTCGGGCAAAACTATGCACTCAGTTCTCTCCGGACACCGAGTGTGGGCGCACGCACAGCGGCCGCAGCAGCCCCAGCCCAGCGCCTCCTTAACCTGGGGAGGCGGGGGTGGCAGCGGCCGAGGGGAGCTGGGGGAGGCGGAGCGGAGGCCGGGGAGGAGTCGGGGCCTGCAGTGGAGCCGCAGCCCGGAGCAGCAGCTGCGGGAGTGGTGGGCCTGGAGAGACTCAGCGCCATTCTGCTGGGGCCCCCCGGAGCCCGGGGAGCCCTCTGGGGACGAAGCTGAGGCGCAGCAGAAGGCGGCGGAGGCGACTGCTCTGTTTCGCGAGCCGCTGTGGCCTCCCGTGGTAGCCGGGCCCGGGCAAGAGGAGCTGGGGCCTGGGGGGAAGCCAGGGACGGCCTCCGGGCAGCCGGGGTGGGGGAACACCCCCGTAGCCTGCTGGGGTGGGGGAGAGACTGCCTGCCTGCTCCATCCGCAGCCGGGAGGGAAGCACCTGGTTGGGCAGCCCTGCTCGCAGCCGGAGCACCCGGCGGGCCCTTGTCGAGGGCGGACCCGCCGGCCCCCTCCACGCTAACTAGCTAAGGGGAACCTAGCACTGGCCTCCAGCCCCGCTAACTAGCTGAGAGTGGGCACAGGGCACAGCACCAAATCCTGACAGAGAAGCAAATCTACTCTTCCACGAAGTGGAAGAGAACCTCCTGGAGATCCTTTGATACCTATGTAGGTGAGAGGGGTCCTCATTTCCCTAGTTTCTGAGGGTTGAGAGAATAACCCTGACTACCTGTTCCCCCTTACTACGTAGCTGCTGGGTGAGGGAATTCTTTCCTCAAGTGAGGAGCCAGCCCTTAACAAGCCAGATAGTAAACAGGGAGTCTCGACAGAAGAATCCTCATATGCTCAAGAGAGGCGGTTTCCAAAACAGAAATAAGCAGGAGCTTCAGATAATTGCCTAGTAATTTTAATTATTTACATCTGGTCAATAGACAGCAGAGAAAGTAAAACAAGGGAGAGAAAGCACAACCAGATTTGGATACTCTTCTTCCCTTTTCCAGTTGCTGTCTGCCACTGTATTTACTGATATTATCCACAGAACTGACAAGAATTCTTTCAGAGAAAGAGATCTGCCCACCCTTAAGGACAAGGTGCGCCTACAGGAAAAAGAAGAGAGACTTCCAGGTAGGGAGATTATTTAAGATCAATATCCCCATCCTGGCAGTCAGTGAGGAAAAGGCTTTCTCCCAAGGGAGACAGTAGTTAGCTGCCAGAAGTGAGAGAGGATCTCCATCCAGGGATAAAAACAGCAGTTTCAGGGGAGTGAAGATCCCAAGCAGATTGTTTTAGTACTCAAGATTCTGATTTCGTTCACAATCCCCTTGCTCTCAAAATATTTCTTGAAGAAGCTCTTGGAATAGCTGTCAGCAAGACTCTCTGAGGATGGCTCTCAGAGAAGTGTGAAGAGCAGCTCCCCCAGAAACCAACACTGAAGATAATCCGACTCCCTCCCGAAAAACCTTCCAGACAGAGTGAGTGACTGCACTGTATTGCTTCCTATTCCTATCGGTCCTTCTCTTTTGCCTGTTATCCTTATTTCCAACGTCTCTTTTCTCACTGTATCTGTATACATATATATCTATATATTTTTTTTCTCTCCTTTTCTTAACCTCTCTCAAGCCTTTTTGTGTGTCTCTTTCTCATTTGGCAATCTTTTACACTATATGGAATTGATCTGATTCTTTCATTGTTTAGTTTTCTTGGATACCTTAACCCTAATCAATTGTAAGAAACCTTTGTCCTCTCCCTTATACTTTTTTGCAATGCTGTATTCATCCTAGGGCTCAGCCTTTAATCATCACCGGCATGAAATTATTTTCTGCCATGTGGGCATCTTTGAAAAGGATAATATTGTCCCAAAAAAAAAAACCATTCTGGAGACACAAATGGGGAGTTGTAGTGCTAGTGTTCAAGGATGCACCCATGGGTTGGAGTGTCAGTTCTCCATTTGTGTACTGCTGTGTGAATGACTGTGGGAATGAAGTAATTATGGGCTGCATACTGTACTGTGCTTGGAAGCTGAACATATGGATCTCAGAGCTAGTACTTTGGGATGCATGTCCTATTGTACCTAGAGACTGTAGGATGAATTCTGGTATGAGTGCCCTTGAGAGCGGGTTCTGTTGTGCTCGGAGTCTAGGAGTAATGCTCATGGAACCTGCTCTGAAAGCCAAAATAAGTGTTTTATGTTGTGTTTGGGAGCTAGGAATGTAAATGGTAATGCTGATGCTGTGGTGAGCCAAGCTGGTTGCTTTCTGTAGATGAGGCAGTTAATTCCGGTCTCAAATGAGTATTCTGACACTAAAGTGATTTCCTAAAAAAATAAGTTTAAGAAAGAATTTATTTCATATGAAACCACAGCAGATTCCTTTGAGAGAAGAATCAAGTCTTAGGGTATCTCACCTGAGATATTTATGTTTGTGTTCTGCAGTGAGGAAATCCAAGATCAAAGGGCACTTGACCAGGACAGGAACCCTTTCAGAATCTATTTGGGATCACCGTGGTTAACAGGGAGTCCATGAAGAAAGAACTTGGTGTAATTTATCAGTAAGATCAAACTGAAAATGCCTCCATGTTCATCCAAAGTGATTCCCAATTTATGCTAAAAATTTTGACAGTTATCCTTAGCTTGAGAAGATGCCCCTTTCTAAGGGAAGACTGAATCAAGAAGCGATGTATATTTTGTGGATATTGTTAGATGCTCTCCTACCTGTTGTCCTGTAGTTATGCAATCAACCTGTTTTGAGTACAGTGTTATCTAGTGCAAGGAAAGAGATAACTGGGGCATTTTGGCCTTTGTACATTGGGGGGGGGGAGGGGTGTAACAGACTTTTCATACTCTGGAGGTTAATTTACCTTGCTCTACACCCATCATCACAGTAATGACTTGACGTTTTTCAAGTGCTTTTGGCTCTGATGGCTGCCAGAGCACTTTACAGAAATGTATACACGCCAGCCTTATGAAAATTTGCTCTCTTAATTTTTTTTCTCGCATATAAAATGCTTTTTTTCCCCCTCTTAGTTATGATGTTAAAGATTAAGATTTTTTCATTTTATGTCAGAGCTTTAAGTATTCATGACAGACATCTAGGGTTGAAAGTCATATGCGTTAGTATAATTGTTTGCTATTTATTCGTTAATTGCTGACAGGGCATTCAGTGCTGACTCAGATACACAAACTTAAGACGATCTCTGCTCTGAAAATTTCATAGTCTAAAACACAGCTGTACTAAAGTCAGGATATACTGATACATTCAAAGAAGGGAATGATTTTTAGAGAGCATAGATTTTCAGTGACAATATTGATATATGCATGAAATGTTTATCACTGCCTAAATATAGCCTTTTTCTGAGGTGGAATACTGCAGCTTTTCTGCATCATTTATTTTTTACAAAAGTATCTAAAAGAAGTTACAAATATTGTTTATTGAAATAAAAGTGCAAGGTACTGTACAGATGCATTTGACTGAAAGTGCTATGTCTTTAAGAGTTTACATTAAGAATATTAACCTCAAACACCTAAAATCAGACTTCTAAAGTCAACGTTTAGATACCTAAATAGCCAAATTCTCATGAGTAAGTGTTTCAGCAGAAGCAACGAAGATATCAGTATTTTAGTACAGAGACTCTTAGATATGTGTATGGATTTGTACATATAAATTTGGTCATTCACGTTTCCAAAAGTTGACTTTATAGTTGAAGCAGTATAGTTCTGCCCTGTGTGCACAATATCTATATTTGAGAACTGAGTGTATGTCAGGCCCTAAGGTAAAAATGAAATAAGACAGTCTGGATAGCTATGGGGAAAGGATTACATTACTGAAGGATTAGAAGGTTGTATTAATATTAAAGTATGTATTCTGTAAGTTCCTTGGATTTTATCTTGAAATCTATAGGCAAGTGTGTAGGATCAAATCAGGAGGCAGAGAACTTCAAATGAAACGGAATAAACAATTTAAAGGGTTTTGATATTGCTTCCCCATTCAAGATGTGATTTTGACAAATGCAGTACATATTTTTTTTCAGTAAAAATAGAGCTGAATGCTGCTTGTGTCTCTGGAGAAGTTTTTCTTCATCTAGAGGTACTGGTATCTTTGCATCCTCCCCTAAATGTCAGCTGACCTTTATGTAGTGGGAGATTCAGTCTGCGTCACAGTTTGGATCTTTGGCCCTTCAAGTGTCAGAAGGGAAATATGATTAATGGCAACTGTGATATGGACAGTTGTCCCTCAAGAGCAAGGCTAAGATGATTATCTCATTTTACACAGTTGTCAGGCAGGAATTGCATCTCTGTCATTAGCAACCAAAAGAAGAAATGCTTTTGGACTCATTTTTCCATTTGCTTTTCCCAGTCTTGGAACTGTAACCAATGATGTTCAGATAGAACTCTGTGTTTTGTAGTACTCAATTTGCAGAAACTGTTGCTGTATGATGCGTCAGAATTAAAACTTTAATTAAAAAATATATATATATATATTTCTAGCATTTGTGATCTGGAAGACATCTTTGAAAATGAGAGTAGTGTCCAGGTTAATGGACAGCCTAAAATGTCTGGACTCCCGTTGTGTTAACTCTGAAACCTAAAGAAAAGCATTTAAACCACTATGTTGCTGGCTGTTCTTGTTATTTCAGCAAGAATATCCAGTTAATGTGTACTACAAGGATGATAAGTGCTTGGTAGTTGGAGTCAATATTGCTACCTGTTCTGCTGTTAATATGTCCTGCTTCCTTCTAAAGGGTATATAATGAACTCAAAAATCTCTTGTGTACTTCTTCTCTGTCCTTAGTTTTTCATATATCAGTGCAGCCTGTGTTACTGAGAGAAGGCAAAGAATGCTGCCATGTGTTTTCACAGTTAATGAATTGGAAAATGTTCAGTTTACATTTGAAAAGAAACATGGAATATTGAAACATTCTCAGTATTTCCGAAGGCCTTGCAGCAGACTTCAGGACCCATTTACTGTGGTGGCCTGTAGTGTTTTACCAAGATTTGGGTTGTTTTATCCTTTTTTCTTTGACCTATCTTGTCCCCTACCCCATACTAAAATGAACGCTGGAGTTAGTATCTTAAAGGTGGAAGGTATATGGATTCTGCAGGCTGCTGACCATTGTGAACTCTTTCTCAAATCCCATCGCTGGCTTCTTTTCATCATGTCGTAGTCAGATTCTTCTTCACATTTAAGGCCCAGCATGCTTTCACCCTTCCTACTTCTTTAAACTCATTTCCTCCTGCACCCCACTGTTCGTCCCGGTTCTCTCTGTACTGCTCTTTGCATCTTATTTTCCTTACTGTCCCTTTGTCATTCTGTCCTGTGGTTCCATAAACCTAAAATGCATCTTGTCTCTTTATAAGGCAAGCATTTCTAAGATGCCTTATTGTCAGCAGTTCTTTCTTTACCTATTTCATAGGCCTTATTTCCGCACCTGCATTTTGACCTGTTTGGCTTTCATTAGATAGTATACTTGTGGACACAGAACATTGTGGGTGGTTGGTTGGTTTTTGTTTGTTTCTTTGTTTGTCGGCAGTCAAGAAGCCTGCTTTTATACAAATATGAAATAAAAGGAATTTTCTTCCTCTGAAGATATGCAGGTCATCCATGCTGGAGAATGACTCTTTGTCTCTGTAATCAGACTTGTTCATTCTCCCACCTTACCTTCTCCACTCTCCACTTCCTCAAGAATAACTAGTTTTTAGCTGGTTAGAATGGAAAAACCCTTGCATTTACAATCTCTGGTTGCTCCCAGCATATCAGGATCTTGGTTTTGAATTGAGGTATAATAGAAACTGAGTAATGAGGGAGAGATGAGGAGTGAGAGCTTTTATACCTCAAGGAAAAAGTATTTTTTTTTTTTNCCTGTTGGCCACTCCTTTTTTAATGCAGCCCAGGATATAGTTGGCCTTCTGGGGTGCAAGCGCACACTGCTGGGTTATGTCCAGCTTCTCGTCTGTCAGGACCCCCAAGTCCTTCTCTACAGGGCTGCTCTCAAGGAGATCTTCCCCCAGTTTGTATAAATACCTGGGATTGCCCTGTCCCAAGTGCAGCACCTTGCACTTGGCCTTGTTGAACCTCATTAGGTTTTCATGGGCCCACTTCTCCAGCCTGTCCAGGTTCCTCTGGATGGCTTCCCTTCCCTCCAATGTATTGACTGCACTGCTCAGTGTGGTGTCATCTGCAAACTTGCTGAGGGTGCACTAGACTCCATCGTTCATGTCATTGATGAAGATGTTGAAGAACAGTGGTCCCAAGACCGACCCCTGAGGGACACCGCTTGTGACCGGCCTCCACCCTGACACACAACCTTTGGCTCACAACCCTTTGGCTGCGACTAGGCAACCAGTTCTTAATCCATTGAACAGTCCATCCTTCAAATCCATACCTCTCCAATTTATAGAGAGATAGATGTGGTGAGGGACCAGGTCAAAACATTTGCAGAAGTCCAGGTAGATGACATGTGTCACCCTTCCCCTGTCCACTGATGCCGTCACTCCATCATAGAAGGCCACCAGATTGGTCAGGCAAGATCTGCCCTTGGTGAAGCCGTGCTGGCAGTCTCGGATCACCTCTTTGTCTTGTATGTGCCTTAACATAGCTTGTAGTAGGATCTGCTTCATGATCATCCCAGGCACAGAGGTGAGGCTCACCGGCCTGTAGTTCCCTGGGTCTTCCTTTCTCCCTTTCTTAAAAATGGGAGTAATGTTTCCCTTTTTCCAGTCACGGGGGACTTCACCGGACAGCCATGATTTTTCAAATATGATGGAGAGCAACTCAATATATAGCAAACATTAACAATTCAGTCAAGTGGCATTTTTTTTTTTTTAATCTGTCCTCCCATATTTTTAGCTTGGAGAAGCTTTGGGATGGCTCTTTTGGTTTTCCAAATACTAAATATGATAATGGGGTCATGATCCATTAGTTTCTACCTAGTCTTCAGCAAAGCCTTTGACACTGTCTCCTGCAGCATTCTCTTGGAGAAGCTGGCAGCCCATGCCTTGAACAGGTACACTCTTTGCTAGATAAAGAACTGGCTGGAGGGCTGGACCCAGAGGATGGTGGTGAACAGAGTTAAATCCAGCTGGTGGCTGGTGATGAGTGGTGTTCCCCAGCAGTCAGTACCGGGGGTGACAGCCTGGACACATTACTCCAGATGGGGCCTCACAAAAGCTGAGTAGAGGGGGACAATCACCTCCCTCTCCCTGTTGGCCACTCCTTTTTTAATGCAGCCCAGGATATAGTTGGCCTTCTGGGGTGCAAGCGCACACTGCTGGGTTATGTCCAGCTTCTCGTCTGTCACGACCCCCAAGTCAGGGGGGTCATCAATATCTTTATTGATGACCTGGATGAGGGCTTTGAGTGTACCCTCAGTAAGTCTGCAGATGACACCAGAAAGTGTTGATCTTCCTGAGGGTGGGAAGGTCCCTACCTGTAGGGACCTGGACAGGCAACATCGCTATACTGAAGCCAATGGGATGAAGTTCAACAAGACCAAGTGTCAGGTCCTGCATTTTGGGCACAACAGCCTTAGGCAACGCTGCAGGGTTCGGGCAGAGTGACTGGAAGACTGTGTGGAAGAAATGGACCTGGGGCTATTGGTTACTCCTCAGCTGAACATGAGTCAGCAGTGCGCCTAGATAGCTAAGAAGGCCAGTGGCATCCTGGCTGGTATTAGAAACAGTGTTGCCAGCAGGAGCAGGGAAGCGATCATCCCCCCTGTGCTCAGCTCTGGTGAAGCTGCACCTCGAGTACTGTGTACAGTTTTGGGCCCCTCACTGCACCGTGGATGTTTAGACTAGATGAGCTTGGAGGTCTTTTCCTATCTTGGTGGTTTTATGATTCTATGTGTTTCTGCAATGCATAGCTGCCTCTCAAAGACCCTTTTTGTATTTGATGGCATTTTTGTATTTATGTTCTTTCAACTAGTGGAGTAAGTTAATTACATCAGATCATTTTGTGCCTATAAAAAACAGGGAATATTTTAGAGGTGAATTTGGGGAAGAAGACAATAAAAACTTAACAAAAAATAAATGTGAAACACAAATGGGATGCCTGGAGTGTATTGAGTCCAGCTGCGTTTTTCCAACACCTCTGCAGTTGTCTATAGATCGAACAATATGCAGATACCTCTCATCAGTGCCTCCCAGCAAAATGGTGCTTCTGTATTGTCTCTTGAGTAATGAGGAGCCTATGCACAATATGGACACAAATCCTAGCTAGAGGAGCACTGTAAGGCTTGGTATGGAAATAGCAGGGTGTAATGTATACCACCTAGCTCTAAGAGGTGTCCTAAGGAATGGATGCCCAACCTTTTGGCTTGTCTGGGCCACACTGAGTAAAGAAGAATCGTCTTGGACCGCATGTATGTAGGTTGTTCTCCTATTTATTGCCATGGAAACTGCAAAAGATAAAATGAGCACAGTAACTCTGCTTGATAGAGCAAATTCGCAGCTACAAAACAATATTTTTCAACATCCTCACCACCATTAGCTATGCATTTGCACCAGCGATGAACAAGAGCCTGCATGCCATGCTCGTCAAAACTTGCACCAGTAGAGGTGACCCACTGTTGCCACTGCTGAAATGCACCACCTACTGCCTCACTGTGCTCACATCCACTGTTTGGTCGCCATTAACTTTCAGCATCAATGAATGTCAATGAGTGCTTTTATTTCCGCATGAAGGAATTCAATGACACACTTTTGCTTCATACACACTTCCATGTCAGATGCCATTCTGTCAAACTTCCCCTCTGCTGCCATCTGTTGCACGGCAACAAAATCTAACGGAATATTGTTAGGATGGTTCAGCCACTACTGCCATACTGCCAACATCCACATCTGACATCATGTGCCAACATAATAAAATAGGAGGCATTACTTCTGGAGCAGCTCTCATATATACTATAGTTAATGTATATAAGTAGCAAAACATTTTAATGTCTAATATTTTTATTAAAATGGTTTTTTTTAAAAAGAGAGAAAGCAACAAAAACATAAAGCTAGTGGGATATCTGACCTTGTTTTTGTGAAACTAAAGCATCGGTCTTGTTCAGTGGCAGTGGTTACAATTCTTCATGAGGTCTCAAAGTGCTCATCAGAGAATTTTTATGAAGTTTTACTCTTCCTGTTCTTCATCCTTGACAACGGTTGCTCACAAATGTGCATACTGCCAAAAGCGATGACATGAATGAAGTATGACTGTGAAGCAAGGGATATTTTTCTCTTATAAAATTCTGGTAAAAAGACACAATCAGATTTCTGAGTTGAATATCTGATGGCAACTCTATACATTCCATTTGAAAAATGTATTTATGTTGAATGAAAATAGAGTT
>JACDJE010000474.1:0-72350 GCA_016647715.1 Pavo muticus | reverse complement strand
TTTTTTTTTTTTTTGGTAAAACAGTTTGCTGTTAGTTTAAAACTACTGAGGCTAAGATGGAACTCCAGAAATCTCCCTTAAGATTTCCCTTTATTTCTTGCTTTCTTCTTCTGTGAGCCTCTATAACTGGACCTCAGTTGGGCACATGTTTTCTCTGAGTTGTACTATTCTTGTTCTGCATGGATAGGATAGGGTCTCATCCTCCAGTTTCACGGCCTTAATCTCCTGCTGCTTCTTTCTTACTCTCATTGGGTAACCCTTTATGCTTTTTCCTTTGTTTGCCGTCTCAGTTAATTCTACCTGTTCTTGCTGACCTCTGACAACTGTTGCCTTCCTTGAGTCTTGTCAAAAAGACAATTGCTGAAGCAAACTTCCTGGCCTTTTTTCTCAATACATTGCCATCTCTCCTCCCCTCTCCGTTCAGTCCATTGGCAATCACTTATCACATAAGCTTTTTATACCTATTCTGAGGGGCTTTCCAGATGTTTCTCCCCCATCAGTTGCAGTCTTTTACTGTATTGTCAGTTTCCTGTCCAGCAACACAGGCATGATATTGTGCTTTTCCATTTCTTCCATGATCATCCCTTCGCATTCATCCTTAGTTGACTTATACCTTGATACATGTAGGAAAATTGCCAGCCAGTAGAGGTCAGACATATTGGATACCACTTCTTGACATATTTGAAAATTACTAAAAAGGGTTTAGTGCTATCAGAGGCAGCTGGCTTATAACATATATCATAGAATAATAGAATCGCTCAGGTTGGAAAAGACCTTAAAGATCATCAAGTCCAACCAAAGAGTCCGTATCCTCCTCTTCCTTTCTTCTGTGAAGGAAGATGATTACACAAGTAAATAAAGATGGTCACAAGCAAAGACATAATATCTCAAAGACTAGGAAGGGCAGGATTGGAGCAAAATAATATTGATTCAGAGTTGCAAGGTGTCAACTGTGGTAAGCATGCATGAGGGAGAATGGGGCTTCTTTCAGTATTGATAAGAACTGAACGAGAGATATAGTCGAGGATGATATGTAGAATGGATCGCTTTATGAGTAGGATGCAGAATATCAAGTAGTAATAATAGCATTTTAGGCCAGAAGAAACTGTTAATGTGTACGTATTCCTTGCTGCTGTGGTACGGAATTCTTTTGACTTTCATTCTAAGTACGAATATTTAAAAGTTGTGGGCCTGGCTGGTGGTTGTCAGATGTCCTGTCTCCTGGAAGACTGTTGAGTCACATTAGTTCAAATTAATAGCTAACAGAAAATTGAAAAATAATTATGTTAAAATAGAGCTTGAATCCTAATTTATGACCTTCATATGGTATTATGTGATTCATCTGATCATTCTCCAACTTCAATTTCAGATGTACTTTGCTTCCAAACTCTTCTTTAACAAGCTGTTCTGCAGTACTCTGGTAATTTTTGAGACCATCTGTAGCATGTACCTTCTGGCCAGGTCGTATTTGGCTAATCTACACTTGATACCAATTGTCTTATACTGTGTGAACTCAATACACTGTTACTGCTTAGTGCCCATTTCCACAAGTGGAACAGAGTGGGTCCTGGCTGGTGTCAGCAACTGTTGCAAAATTAATATGGACTAATGCTTTTTTAGTTGTTCAGCTTTTGTGAAAGAGTTCTAACTACTTGCAATCAGACTTTCCTTTTCTATATGCCTGGCTGGCATTCATTTAACTCAGGGAGCCCTCTTATATATATGTTTTATAATGTTGGTGTTATTAAGCTGCAGGGCTAACAGTCATCCTTTATTGATGTTCTTTTTTTTAATGGGAATATGAATAAAGTTTTCATTTATAAATGCACGTTGCATTCATCTGAGCTGGGTTTTTGTGGCTGTCTTTGCAGTGATGCGAAGATCTTTCGAATAGGATATTTTGCATGCTGATCTACTTCTGATATTGTCCCTAATTTCTAAAACAATCTGGGTAACATACTGTGTCATGAAGGTTTGCTGCTGGATGTGATTCTTATAGGCAGATAAAATTGAAGTCCTTGCGTTCAAACAAGGTGCTTCCATGAGGCTGGGGGAAATCCCTTCTCTTAAATACAGTTTATCTACAATTGACTTCTGTTTCTCCAAGGGGAAATTTCATTCTAGATATGTGCTCTTAAATTTGAGTTATTCCAGAAACAGTAACCAATACCTTTCTCAGTGTAGGGCTAATTGTTCTATCAGTATTCTTAAATGCTGAATATTTATCTTGCCTACCTAAAATATTGCATAGTGGTTCTGAAGCTGGAGGGATGCTGTAGAGATTCTGCTGTGGTGATGTATTTTCTTTATGCTTCAATGTACTCGGTTTGCTTTTTGCTTCAAATCTGTTATTTTGGGGGATGTTATAATGGGACATTGGGTTTAAAATTAGAATAAATCATTTGTGGTGGTCTTATTACAAATAAAGTAGCTTTCGGCTCAGAAGTATTTTAAACGTGCCAGTATTCTTCATATCATTGGCTGTTTCTTTTGACAAGCGTTACATATCCCCTACTCTCACTTGCACAGCAGCATAAATAAGGACTCTCATCTTAACTTTGAACACGTTTTCACAGTGAGGTTTCTCTGAATTTCTGCTGAATCTTTATATATAACAAATGACAAAAACCTTTTTACTAGTTCATCTTAGTGCCCTGGCAGATTTTAATACTAACTATACTTGATCCTAGCCTAACCCTGTCTTCCTTGACAGCAGAATACTTTGAATGTTGGCCATAACGCCATCTATTAATAAGCTTAAACATGTAGATGGAGTTTTGTAAATTAGATTCATGCAGAACTAGTACACAGTGCTTTTGGAATTGGATCCTGACGTACTTCCAGCATGGGGCTTTTGGTGACTTCATAGTCCCCGCAAATCTTGCTTCCATTCCACCAAGACTACATAAACAGTCAGAGCTGTTCGCTCACTAAAATTATTATTCAAAATTATTTCTTACTCGTGCACCTTTCATAAAGTGAAGGGAAATGTGCTGTTACGCTATTTATGTCATTAGAATCTGTTATGTAAAGAAACCTGTTTTATTTTTGTTCTCTCCTCCTGGACTTAGCATGAACCTCATTTCGTTGAGATTTGTTTGTTAAAGGAAAACCATATCTGTAAAACAATATGATTGTAACAGAACAATTAGTTCAGTGATATGTAGTGAGCAATGCAGGAGCAAAAAGATTTTGTCTCCCTCTAACTGATGTTTTAGTACCATCTTAGTGTACTGTTATATCTTTTAGCAAATTTCCTGCTCAGAAAGTCTTTGTTACTGTGTTATCTGTGTTCTTTTATGTGAAATAGCATTAAACATTCAAAGCCATTTGATGTTGCACACTAAATAGTTTTGTATGAGCGTAGAGTCAGATAACTAAAATTATGACAATTCATATTCATATATGGTATGCTGTGCTGTGTTTTTAGATGACAGCTTCCTTTGGTTGAAGTATTTAAGTGTATTTTTTTCTTTGGTTCGTGGCCACTGCGAACTGTGTATGCTGTGTTACCATCTCTCCAATCCATTAATTTATTGGGAATAAATTATTAGTATATTAGTTTAACTCTTCTANCCCCCCCCGCTAGTTGTTCCCCTCCTAAAGAGGGGAAACATGATTTAAGGGTATGATGTTACCTCTTTGCCCCAGGGTACGCTTTTCCTCCTTTCATATGACACTGCAGACAGAAATGTACTTTCAAACTGCAGTATTTCTCTTTTTTTGTGTGCGTGCTGATACAGCAAGCCCTATTAGTCCTTTCATGTTAAGTTTCATTTTATGAACAGTACAAAAAGTAGCCTCTCTCTCCCTTTTGGATTTGATTCCAGAAACATAGAAAATTCCTGAAGACTTTTCGCAAATAGTTACCAAAATGATGGATAGCACTTCCGGACTATACAGATAACCAGATCAGCTTTATCTTTTTGTTTCACGTAAGGGGAAAAAAAAAATCCCTCAGTGAGGAGGCTTACTTAGAAAAGGTGGGATTTTTTAGTGTTTTGTTCCTGCCTGCTTAGTCCATACCTCCGTATTTTTGAGGGGAAGCACGTCTTGAGATGGCAAGTTTTTCTTCATGCAGGAATTTGTAGCATTGATTCTTCTCTCCTTTTTATATTGGTATTAGAGTACAGGTTTCTTGCATTTGTAATTTGCATGAGTACTTCAAAATTATCTTTTCCCATCGGAGTAGAAGCTGTCTATTTTTCCATGTATTCTTGTGTGTTACCTTCTTTCTTAATTTCTGAGGCAGTTTACTTTAATGGACTCCTTTCTGTTTCAGAAAAGTTGTACTCAGCTGCTTCTTTTTTGCCTGTTTGTTTATTTGGTCAGTACACCAGAAGCTAAGTTTGTCTCTGACTATACTAGATGGATTTTAGATCATTTAGATCACTGGATCTGTGCTTTAGACACCTAAATAGAAGTGACCTTATTTTTACAGGTGTTCTGCAGCAATATGTCTCACTATTTAGTAGTCTGTTCTGCATATCTTCCTCCTCAAAGTTTATGTTCAGAAATTTGAGTCTCCTTTGAATGTTTTGACAGTAGTGTTTCATTGGGTTTGAATAGCAGGAGAAAGAAAAAGCAACAGTGAAAATAAATATAGGGAAATAAATTTACAGGTCTACTGTAGAATATGAATGTACTGTAGGTTGTGTACAATGTAGTTTCACTTGTTTTACTCTCCTACTTCAATTGTAATTGATTCTGAATGGACAGCCTTTGAGTCCTGTCTTAGAGAATATTTTTGGTTGTAAATGTTTATGGACTGCATTCAGTATGAACCTTAGAGTGCTGTTCCTTGCTTTTTAGGTCTTTTTCAGTCCTGATATATAAGTAATAGTGATACTGGGTAAGCGCTGGCTGTTCAAGCATTCACAAAACAGCAAGGTAGACAAAGTGCAGATTTTTTTCAGTCCAGCAGCAGGTACAGTACGATCTGATAGACCAAAAGCTTATATTCTCAGTGTGAGGTTTAAGGTTAAATTTACTACTAGCAAATATTCAAAATAAGGCAGTAGCTTTACTGAAAAGCTCTAGTAAGGTATTACTAATCCCAAGGGATTTAGTAGTTATTAACAGGTAGTCAGTGCTAGGATTTTCTTTAATATACTTCTGTTATAAATCAGACAGATTCTTGTGTATTTAACTGTGCTTGGGTGACATTTTTGCAACTCTGATCTGTCTTAAATTGGGACTGTACTGGAATTAGTACTTGAGAAACGAAGACTCTGTAGTCAATTTCCAGCTGTTGATGGTGGTTATAACTGCCAACCTTATTGAAGGTTTTTAAATCAGCCAATGCATAAACAGATACCATTTACTTCTGTACATGTGAAGTGGGAGATTATGAATTCTGGTCTTTAACTTCCTTTTTACTTACTTGAAGTTAATTCTGGTTTGCTAATGGGGTAGGTTTGTTTGTTTGTTTGAACACCCTTGGTTCCAGTTCAGTGTGTTTGTTGTTAGTCATAAGTTGTTTTTTTCTTCAACTGCCATCATTTAAAAAAAAAAAAAAGTTTGAAAGAAGAATTGCTAGGCAATAAACTGAGAATTTGGTAGAATCATCAGCTGCTGTAGTTTGGCTGTGACATTGTTATATTGATCCATTAAGTAGTGTCCAGCTGGTATACTGCCTGATTAGGTGAATGAGATAAGTAGCAGAAATAATAATAGTAGTAGCATTACTGTGATAGTAAGTGTTCTTTTAAATAATTGTGTGGCAAATTACACCAAATTATTTTTGTAATAATTATGTTCTGGAATTGCCTTCCATGAAGATTTGGCTGCGTTTGAATATTACGTGTCCTGTACTGTAAGGACACAGATTTATAAATCCAGTAACACAATCAAGTTTAAACTTGGAAAAACTCTACTTGGAAATTTTTCGTAGATGGCTCTTGGGTCTAAGACTTTGCTTTCTGTTCTGAACTACTGTCTAGCACAGGCATGTCCAAACTGTGGCCCATGGGTCGCATGCAGCCTGGCACAGCTTGCAATGCAGCCTGCCCTGTGACATCATGGCTGCTGCTCTGTCCTGCCAAGTGGCCCTGCTCATCCCTGGTCATGCACCTATCGCTCAGCAACAACCAATCTGTCAGTGTGCTATTGATGCTGCCTGAGCTGAAACCAGGGCACCTAGAGGACATAGTACAGTGCTAACTCAAGTTATGGCAAATAATTTCCTGCATTTTGATACATAGGCTAAACACAGTCCTGTGAACAGGATAAGCCATGCTTTCAGTTTTGATACAGGAATTTGAGAACAGGTTTCAAGATATACAAAAAAAAAAATTGATGATTTTTTTGGCAATTTGTAACTCTATTTTCATTCAACATAAATACATTTTTCAAATGGAATGTATAGAGTTGCCATCAGATATTCAACTCAGAAATCTGATTGTGTCTTTTTACCAGAATTCTATAAGAGAAAAATATCCCTTGCTTCACAGTCATACTTCATTCATGTCATCACTTTTGGCAGTAAGCCCATTTGTGAGCAACTGCTGTCAAGGATGAAGCACAAGAAAAGTAAAACTTCATTAAAAAAAAANTTAACATTACCAATTCAGATTTTTTTATTCTCCTTACTGTGTAAAGGCTGTGGGTGGTTGTAGTGGAAATATGTAATAACTGTTTAAAGTTCAAATTTGAACAACTGGGAAAGATTCTGAACTTTTTGTGGTGACAAAGGAGCGAAGTTTCGGAATTCTCAGTCCCTCCTCCTAGTAGAAAAAACCAATCTCCCTCTCTATCAGTAACTTGCAGAGAAAATGAATAATACTGTTAAAAGCAATTTCAGAGCTACTTATTTTATCTCTACCTGAAAGCAGGCAAGATTTGGATGGAGAGAACTGGTCTGAGAGACCTGCATTCTTTGCATGGTTCTGCTGCTCCTTTGCTGGCTGACCTTGGGCTGTGCTCTTCTCCTTGTAGGACTTATATAAATAAGAATTGGGTATTGATCCTTTTTAAGGGTTCCAAAGTATTAGAAACACTTCATAAATCTGAGTGTTATTATCAGTGGTGTTCTTCCTGTTGATTTCCTTAATTACAGTGTGAAATCAAACTCAGAGACTCTGTATGCTGCTTTTCTTGGCATTAAGAAGCAGTGAAAGCATGATGCCTCAACACATTTTTGTTTCATGGAAGGACCCCAAACACCAAAACTAAAGGGTGACAGATCCTGTACTGTGTCTGTAGCCCAGATCTGTTTTTAAAGTTGACTTCAGTATAGGTATCCTGACTCCCTTAAACTGTCTCCTAAGATCTCTAATTACCTTTTCTTGGCCAGGTCTCAGGGTCTCTATTTTATCTTCATCCTTCTTGGCTTCCCTGCTGTTTTTGACACTTGATCATACCCAGTCTTGAAATCTTGTCCTCCCTTGACTTTTGTGTCTGTATTTTACTAGTTTCCCTGTAACTATTCTAGTCATTCATTCAGTTATTTCTGCGCTAGGCCATTTACCTTACTCCATTTTTTTTTCCATAGGTTAGACATAGAAACCCACCTTTGGCATGCTCTCCTTGCTTTCCTTCCTGCCAGTGATATTAAATTATGTATTAAAGTATACCACCTTAATGTCTTTTTTTNAAAGCTCTAGTAAGGTATTACTAATCCCAAGGGATTTAGTAGTTATTAACAGGTAGTCAGTGCTAGGATTTTCTTTAATATACTTCTGTTATAAATCAGACAGATTCTTGTGTATTTAACTGTGCTTGGGTGACATTTTTGCAACTCTGATCTGTCTTAAATTGGGACTGTACTGGAATTAGTACTTGAGAAACGAAGACTCTGTAGTCAATTTCCAGCTGTTGATGGTGGTTATAACTGCCAACCTTATTGAAGGTTTTTAAATCAGCCAATGCATAAACAGATACCATTTACTTCTGTACATGTGAAGTGGGAGATTATGAATTCTGGTCTTTAACTTCCTTTTTACTTACTTGAAGTTAATTCTGGTTTGCTAATGGGGTAGGTTTGTTTGTTTGTTTGAACACCCTTGGTTCCAGTTCAGTGTGTTTGTTGTTAGTCATAAGTTGTTTTTTTCTTCAACTGCCATCATTTAAAAAAAAAAAAAAGTTTGAAAGAAGAATTGCTAGGCAATAAACTGAGAATTTGGTAGAATCATCAGCTGCTGTAGTTTGGCTGTGACATTGTTATATTGATCCATTAAGTAGTGTCCAGCTGGTATACTGCCTGATTAGGTGAATGAGATAAGTAGCAGAAATAATAATAGTAGTAGCATTACTGTGATAGTAAGTGTTCTTTTAAATAATTGTGTGGCAAATTACACCAAATTATTTTTGTAATAATTATGTTCTGGAATTGCCTTCCATGAAGATTTGGCTGCGTTTGAATATTACGTGTCCTGTACTGTAAGGACACAGATTTATAAATCCAGTAACACAATCAAGTTTAAACTTGGAAAAACTCTACTTGGAAATTTTTCGTAGATGGCTCTTGGGTCTAAGACTTTGCTTTCTGTTCTGAACTACTGTCTAGCACAGGCATGTCCAAACTGTGGCCCATGGGTCGCATGCAGCCTGGCACAGCTTGCAATGCAGCCTGCCCTGTGACATCATGGCTGCTGCTCTGTCCTGCCAAGTGGCCCTGCTCATCCCTGGTCATGCACCTATCGCTCAGCAACAACCAATCTGTCAGTGTGCTATTGATGCTGCCTGAGCTGAAACCAGGGCACCTAGAGGACATAGTACAGTGCTAACTCAAGTTATGGCAAATAATTTCCTGCATTTTGATACATAGGCTAAACACAGTCCTGTGAACAGGATAAGCCATGCTTTCAGTTTTGATACAGGAATTTGAGAACAGGTTTCAAGATATACAAAAAAAAAAATTGATGATTTTTTTGGCAATTTGTAACTCTATTTTCATTCAACATAAATACATTTTTCAAATGGAATGTATAGAGTTGCCATCAGATATTCAACTCAGAAATCTGATTGTGTCTTTTTACCAGAATTCTATAAGAGAAAAATATCCCTTGCTTCACAGTCATACTTCATTCATGTCATCACTTTTGGCAGTAAGCCCATTTGTGAGCAACTGCTGTCAAGGATGAAGCACAAGAAAAGTAAAACTTCATTAAAAAAAAAATCTCTAATGAGCACCTTGAGAACTCACAAAGAGCTGCAACCACTGCCATCAGAGGGGGCTCATGCTTTGGTTTCATAAAAACAAGGTCAGATATCCCACTAGCTTTGTTTTTGTTGCTCTCTCTCTCTCTTTTTTTTTTTTTTTTTTACGATTTTAATAAAAAATATTAAACATTAAAATGTTTTGTTGCTTATATGCATTAACTGTAGTATATATTTTATGGGAACTGCTCCAAAAGTGATGCCTCCTGTTTTGTTATGTTGGCCCATGATGTCAGAGGAACTTTTAAATTATTATTTAAGCTTGAGGATTTTGTTTTCTTGTCAAAGAGTTTTATAAACCAGGGAATGAAAAAATTCAGATTCTTAGTGCAGATGTAATAGGACTCAGTTTTAACCTGATTATGTCCTTTACAAAGGTGTTCTACACTAGTACAGAAATGCTTGTGTATTTGACAGTTAATATGTTGTCTATCAACCTTAAGTTTTACTGCATATCCAGTCATCCCAGATGTTCTACTGGCTTAGCCTAGGCAAATCTGAAGCTTTATGGAAACTACGTTGTTTCATTTTGTTTCTTAAAATTCTGTTGTTTCAAGTTGGTATTTCAGTCTGTTGTAGACTTTTATAACTTCATCTTTTTAATATCTGTGCTTGTCTTAAAAATAAATAAATGTTGAGGGAGTTGACTGGTAAACTTGTGCTAACAATACAAATCGGTAGTAAAATAGCTTCAGCTGGTGTTTCATAATTGTTTAATATGCATGTGATAAGATGATTTGTTCTGTGATTCCCCTGTGGAAATTTGAATTTATGAGGCATGCTTAAAAATTTAGCATTTAGCTGACATTATTTTATTTTTTTTTCTCCAAAGTTCATCAGAATAATATTTTTTTGGTGAAGACTGTACAAGTAAAATTACCATGCAAGTTTAGCTGTGTTTCAGGTAGATTTATAGATCAGCAATCTTTTTCCTTGCCCCCAGAATCTGTATAAAAATACATTGTTGCTTTACTGTTGTATAATTTGGGAAGGAATAATTACACTGCTTTTATTTATTTATTTATTAATGTTTGAGAGTAGCACTTTTTGGTTGAGGTGATCTTTATTCAGGAGAGGTTCAGACTGGATATTAAGAAAAGGCTTCTCACGAGGAGGGGGTGGACAGACACTGGAACAGGCTCTCCAGCAAAGTGATCACAGCACTGAGTCTGCCGGAATTCAAACATCTTGATGCAGAATCACAGGATGTCTTGTGTTGGAAGGGACCTGAAAGACCACCCAATTCCACCCCCGGCTCTCCACTGCCACAGTCAGGATCGTCACCCACTGGATCAGGCTGCCCTGGGCTCCATCCAGCCTGGCCTTGAATGTGTCCGGGAACAGGAGTATCTACAACTTCCCTGCGCAGTCTGTTCCAGAGCCTTACCACCCTCTGAGTAAATACTTGTTTCCTAACATCTAACCTAAAACTTCCCTCTTTTAGCTTAAAGCTATTCCTATTTGTCCCCTCATTAGCAAACCATGTAAAAAATAGGTCTTCCTCCTGTTTATCAGCCCCTTTAAGTACTGAAAGGGCACCATGAGGTCTCTCTGGAGCTTTCTCCAAGCTAAGCTAGGCCAGCTCTCAACCTTTTTTCATGGGAGAGGTGCTTCAGCACTCTGATATCTATTGCCCTCCTCTGGACCTCCTCTACAGCTCCCCATCCTTCTTGCGCTGACAGCCCTGGGACTCATGAGGGCAGAGTAGAGGGGAAGCAATCTCCTCCCTTGCCCTGCTGGCCACCCTACTTTTGGCGCAACCCAGGATAGATACAGTTGGCCTTCCAAGCTGCAAGAGCATGCTGCTGGCTGGTGTCCACCTTTTTGCCCATCAGGACCCTCAAGTTCTTTTCCACAGGGCTGCTCCCAGTGAGTTCTCCAGGTCTGTGTACGTATTTGTGATTGTCCTGACCCAAGTGTAACACCTTACACTTGGCCTTGGTGAGCCTCATTTGTTTCTCATATTTCACTTTTCAAGCCTGTTCAGATCCTTCTGAATAGCATCCTTTCCTTCTGTTGGATCAACAGTATCAGTATCATCAGCAAACTTACTGAGGGTGCACTCAATCCCACTGTCTAGGTGATTGATAAAGATGTTGAAGAGCACTGGTCCCAAGACTTAGTCCTGGGGGACACCACTTGTGACCAACTTCTGCACTCTGGCTGTGACATTCCAACCATTTCTTTATCCACTTAATAGTCCAGCCTTCAAATACATATCTCTCCAATTTAGAGATAAGGATGTGGTGTGGGACCGTGTCAGAGGCCTTGCACAGGTTCAAGTAGACAACATGAGGTGCCCTTCCTTTGTGCACTGATGCGATCACTCCACCATGGAAGACCTCCAGATTGATCAGACTCAATCTACCTTTTGTGAAGCTGTGCTGTCCATCTTGGATCATCCCTCATCTCATATGTGCTTTAATATAGCTCATTAGATCTGCTCTGTGATCTTCCCAGGCACATAACAGAAATCCTTTTGCAGCCCTGATTTTCTAATTAGGTACAGAGTTAGTAGTCATTGCTATTGACTGTGGTACTGTCGCAGTTGAGTATATAGATAGGTTAGTAGCAGTTGGGTTTTTTTCTTTCCTTCACAGAGAGAAAGTTTTTTTCTACCCGTTACAGATACTGTAGTGCTGCAATTTAACTTTTCAGTCTCTGCTTGCATTGGGATGTGAATTATAACATTAGCTGTGCAGTTAGGATTCGTTTTCTGAGCCCAGTGCATTGGTACAACTGCTTTTGGTGGCTGAGGGGTGGATTTTGTTGATGTCATGTGATGGTTTTTGATCTCTGAAAAGTGTGATGAGCACATACATGAAAATGAAAAGTTTAGTGCCTACAAATGTGTTGGAGTAAAACAATCCCGATCACCAGGATATGCTGGAAGCACCCATCTGGAAAGTAGTTCTGCAGAAAAAGACCTGGAAATCCCGATGGACACCAAGCTGCACCTAAGTCAGCAATGTACCCTTGCTACTAAGAAGGCTAAAGGTATTCTTGGCTGTATTAGGCCCGGTATTGCCAGGAGGTCATGAGAGGTGAGCCTTCATTGCCCTGGGACTAGAGGTGTTCCCCAGGGGTCAGTGATGGGTCTGGTCTTGTTCAATATCTTAATTGATGACCTTGATGAGGGGATAGTGTCCACCTCAGCAAGTACGCCAATTACACAGAGCTGGGAGGAGTGGCTGACACACCTGAAGGCTGTGCTGCCATTCAGCAAGACCTGGACAGACTGGAGAGTTGGGCAGCAAGAAACCAGAAGTGGTTTAACAAAAGCAATTGTAGAGTCTTACACCTGGGAAGGAATAATCGTGAGTAACAGTACAGGTTGGGGCATGACCTGCTGGAGAGGAGCTCTGCGGAGAAGGACCTGGGAGATCCTGGTGGATGACAGGTTGGCCATGAGCCAGCAGTGTGCCCTGGTGGCCAAGAATGCCAATGGGATCCTGGGGTGCACTAAAAGGAGTGTGGCTAGCAGGTTAAGGGAGGTGATCCTCTCCCTCTACTCTGCCCTGGTCAGGCCTCACTTAGAGTATTGTGTCCAGTTCTGGGCTCTGCTATACAAAAAAGACAGGGATCTTCTGGAGAGAGTCCAGCAGAGGGCCACAAAAATGATTACAGGCCTGGAGCATCTCCCCTATGAGGAAAGGCTGAGCAAAGTGGGTCTGTTCAGCCTTGAGAAAAGAAGACTCAGAGGGGATCTGATAATGTGAATAAGTATCTTAACTGTGGGAGTCAGAGAGACCTGGCCAACCTCTTCTCAGCGGTCTGTGGGGACAGGACAAGGGGAAATGGCTGTAAACTGGAGCATAGGAAGTTCCGCACCAACATGCAAAGGAACTTCTTCGCACTGTGGGTGACAGAGCACTGGAACAGGCTGCCCAGAGAGGGCAGGAGTGGATTCTCCTTCTCCGGAGATATTCAAGACCTGCCTGGATGCCTACCTGTGCAGCCTGCTGTAGGGGGGCCTGCTTTGGCAGGGGGGTTGGACTCGATGTTCTCTAGAGGACCCTTCCAGCCCCTGCAATTCTGTGATTCTGTGATTCCTCTCTTCTCAGCACTTGTGAGGCTGCACCCAGTGCTGCATCCAGTTCTGGGATCCCCAGTATAAGAGGGACATGGGCATAGTGGAGAGAGTCTAACAAAGAGCCACTGAGATGATGAAGGGTGCCTCTTTTATGAGGAGAGGCTGAGAGAGCTGGGGCTGTTCAGCCTGGAGAAGAGAAGGTTTAGGGGGATCTCATCAATGTCTCTAGATGCCTGAAGGGAGAGTTCAAAGATGACAGAGCCAGGCTCTTGTCGGTGAAGACTAGTGCCAGAACAAGAGGCAGTGGGCACAAACTGGAACACGGGAGGTTTCCTCTGAACATCAGGAAGCAATTCTGTGCTGTGTGGATGATGGAGAATCGGCACAGGTTGCCTGGAGAGGCTGAGAGGTCTCCTTGGAGAGCTTCAGAAGCTGCTTGGGCATGATTTTGGTCCACTCTGCTGTAGGTTTGGAGCAGATGGACTCAGAGCCCTGCTAACCTCAGCCATTCTATAATTCTGTATAATGCATATGGTTGTAGGGGAAGATTGAGGAGCTCCTGTGTCAAAATGCTGGGTCCATCCACACTGTGTTATTGACAAATACCTATTTTTAGGACTAATGTCTATTTGTTACTTGCGCAGATGGGTGTCTCCCTGTCTCATCTGATTTGCTCAGATAAGTGATGGGCTTGGGTGGGAGGTGTTGTGTAAAGAATCTTTCAGAAGTGGAATATGTTGATGTTAGTCTTTTCTCTTCTAGATGTATGCGTGTGGGTAATTTGTTACATGACAATGTACTTAAGTGTATGTATGTGTTTAGGAATTTAACTTTTGTATGTACTAGCATGCAATGGTATAGTATTGTCTAATTCTCTAAAAGTATTAATTTCCAAAGTGGAAGATGCAAAACTTGCAGCCTTTTAAGACTTTATTCTTCTATTTATGCAAAGATTAAGTGCAGAACAGTGCAGATTTTGGCTGTGGAAACTAGCTCGATCCAAACTTAAAGGGATAGCTCCTTGCATAATGATGCAG
The DNA here is from genome assembly GCA_016647715.1 of Pavo muticus. NCBI lineage: Eukaryota > Metazoa > Chordata > Aves > Galliformes > Phasianidae > Pavo > Pavo muticus. The sequence goes on along the minus strand of JACDJE010000474.1, from coordinate 58,121 downwards.
CCAATTGCAAGTAAGAACAATTAATATTTATGATGCCATCGCTACTACAAAAGACAGCATACAAGCTTGTATACAGAGTGTGCAAATGTTTGTACTATTAAATATTTTCTTCTTATAAAATAATTAAATAGAAAACCAAGTACAAGTGCTAGTCGTGTTGGACGGATGTATCTTATTTTATGAGGGAAATATGTAATATTTATAAGAGGAAAGATCATGAGTCTATTTTCATCCTGTATGTGAGCTTGGATAAGGCAGTTTTTCTCGTGTCTCAGTTTTGGGGAAGACTGTTTCTTGTTATATTGTGAATTAAGCAAGACTTAATTTAATAATAATAATATGTATATTTAGGACAAATTGGTCATAGTAGGCAAAAGTTCAACTATTACAAGCTTAATGTGGTCTGCATCTACCTCAACACGGTAGTTGTAATTCTCTCTATATAGTATTGTGCATAATCTTGGTGTTTTAAATGAGATACATAATCCTGGCTCTAAGGAACAGTATTAACTATAATGTCGCCTGATGCAAAACAAACAAACAAACAAAACAAAACAAAAAAACAAACAAAAAAAACCCACACACAAAAAAAACCAGTTTTGGCCTTAGAGAGAAATTAATTTCTCCCAAATTAAGGTGGTCACAGTCCTGAATTCTCCGCAAGACCTTAATCATTAGATCCATTGTTGCTTGGATATGATGTGAAGGAGTATTCCCTTTTAGCTATGATTCTCCTCTTACCTGACGCAGAAAACCTGCTGTAATCTTGCTGAAGGTTATATTTCTGAGATAGTAAAGGAGTGAATGTGATACAGCTGCAGAAGATAGTCTGCTTCCTTTAAATAAATCTTGGTTGTTCGCCTGAGAACAGCTGAGATGCTCTGGATAAGACTGTACAAGCAGTTATCATCAGCACTTTCCTAGCTATTATTGGCAAGGATGGCCCTCCAGAGGATGCGGAGATAGGCCTTTTTTGATGATTATATTTGGCTGTTAATAAGGTATATCAAGTAGGATGATCTTCACTCAGGTGTTTTTTAATAGGGGAAGAAGTAGAAGAGGAATGCAAATGTGTATTTCAGTTCTTATGGTTCATCTTGGTTGTATCTCTGGAGATCCTTTTCTCCTTCTGTCTCCTCACAGATACAGCTGCTTCCAGTATCATGGCCTCTGACCTGGAAAGCAGCCTCACTTCCATAGACTGGCTCCCACAGCTTACTTTAAGAGCTACTATTGAAAAATTAGGGGGTTCCTCACAAGCAGGGCCTCCAGGGGCTGCCCGAAAGTGTCCTCCAGGCTCACCGACAGATCCCAATGCTACTCTCAGTAAGGATGAGGCTGCAGTGCATCAAGATGGCAAGCCACGTTACAGCTACGCCACTCTGATCACATATGCAATCAACTCATCCCCTGCCAAGAAGATGACACTTAGTGAGATTTACCGTTGGATCTGTGACAACTTTCCCTACTACAAAAATGCTGGTATTGGTTGGAAGGTAAGGACTTCCATAGCTAAAGTGCTCTTTCTGTCTAATAAATGGACTTTATTTTCTTATTTCTGTGCCAAATATGTTCACTGAACAAAATAAAAAGAAACAGATGTGAAAATAAGATGACCAGAGAAGAAACGAACTGAAATGGAAGTCCCATTTTCTTTGAGATTTTTGTTGTATGTATGTGGCAGCCCTGTAAGTAGGACCTGGGGAAAGGAGGGGAAAAAAACAGTAAGACAAAAAACACCACCCACAAAAACCACATCACTACCAACATCTGCATCACACTGATAGTACTTTTTATAGTACCTTCTGGATATACATAGATGGTTCAGCTGCATGTTACTCAGCCTGATAAATTCCTCTGATTTCCTCAGCTTCTGTTCTGCCCTACTGTGGGTATATGTAGTGCGTTTGAGTATGCACCACCCTTCTGTTTTCTTTACCCATTCCTGAACATACACAGAAAGCTGTACATTTTTGTTATAGCACTTACCTTTGTCTCTCCATCTCTCTTCAGAACTCAATTCGTCATAACCTCTCTCTGAATAAGTGTTTTCGGAAAGTGCCTCGACCAAGAGATGATCCGGGGAAGGTAAGAAATCTGGGTGCTCCTGGCCAAACCATTTAAAACTGCATGGAATGAGCAAGAATTGCCCTTTCTAACTGATTGTTGGAATTTGAAACCTGAAGTGTAGGCAGAAATGGAAGCAGTAGTAAAATTTACTGCTGTGCTTGACTACAGAAGCCTTTGTTTAAAGGGAACCTGTAGAAGGACATCTTTTCTATATCGTGATCTTCGGTTGACTTCAAAGATAATGGAAGAAGGAGTAAATAGGGTCAAGTTGTCAGTTTTGTTTCTTCTTCTTGATATTCATGTGTAAAATGTGGGTCTCGTCCAACCTGTTTTATTGTGAAAGATTTTAGTGTCTGGTGGTGAATGGCAAGATTATGACATGACATCATGGAGGCAAAATCTGGGGAACTGAGAGCAGGACCGCTGCTTATTTAGGACTGCAAAACATTTGGTTCTGGGGGGAAAAGGTTATGATCAAGTAGTTCAAATCTGTAGAAATCTGTTACTAGAAGAATTCAAGAGTTTAATTAGTTGTTGGCTTAGTAAGAGCTGATAAAACCCTGTTAGTATGTATCAGTTGTAAAGGGGAATTGTTAGCAAAACCAAGTCGTGGCATGCAGATGTTACTTTTATGAAACCAACAAGCAGAAGGTGGTAGTGGGAGTGAGAAACTGCATTTAGACACAAATCTAACTGTTCTTTTTTTCACTCTTTCCCCCTGCATTCTGAAGTTACCAGAAGGGGTCACTCGTGCAGGCTTTTTCAGGTTGTGTTTGAAGGACAAGCTGATGCTCAGTTGACATCTAAAATTAGAAGTAATATGTCTCTCTGAAGATCACTGCAAAAATACCATTGATTATATGGTTTATTCCAGGGAATCCTGACTGACTTCAGTGTATATGTTTGCATGTTCTCATTGATATATTGGTTTTTGGTTGTAATGAGAACCTATCCAGTACTTGTCACTGATTATTCAGATTTCGATTGGAGGTAAAAACGTACACCGTAGAGTTCTGCTTATACTGACTGCTTCAGAAAACAACAAACTGACATAATAATAGACTATTTCAGGTTGAACGGGAGTTCGGGAGGTCCACTCTCCCCTCTTCCCCAGCTTACTAGACAAGAACAATTAGATTGGGTTTTTGAGGTCTTTGTTGGGTGCTTGTTCTAGCACAGCATCACCATAATTTATTTATATCTTATTGGAATTTCCCTTGCAATAACTTTTGTTTGTTGTCTGTTGTGCTGTGCATTTCTGAGAAGAGTTTGACTCTGTCTTCTTTATAATCTCATTACATCATTGAATACAGTGGCTAGATTCCCTCAGCCTTCCCTTCTCTGACTGAAACAAATCTCTCTGTGTGTGAAATGTGTTTACATCATGTGTTTAAGTCTCCTGTCATCGTGGTGGACCTCCTTTGGTTCCATTCTTATATGTTAATGTCATTCTTGCACTGGAAAGACCCAAGTGGGCACAGTACTCAAAGTGGAGTCTCACAAGTATGGAAAAGGGGGTCCTTGAAGTGCTTTTTGCCCGGTCTGAACACTGAGTTAGTCCAATAAAAATTACATGCTGCGAGGAGATACTGAGGGGGAAGTTACAGGCCCCAAAGTGTTGGTCTACCTTGGATCAAAACATCTTCTGCTCTTGGAGTGATGGAAGTGGATAGCATCATTGTTCAATACAACACAATGTAATCTCTTCCAATTCTTGGTTGTCTGATGTTCAGTGTGGTTCTGTTGTTTAGTTGGTGCTGCGTTATTTGAGTCATTAACTCGCTGCTGTAGGAAGCTCTCTGATTTAATAACACTGTCATTCATTCACCAGTTGCTCTTTTTTCCAGGGCTCTTATTGGACAATAGATACGTGTCCAGATATATCTCGCAAGAGGCGGCATCCTCCTGATGATGATGTGAGTGTTACTGTTTCCTGACAGCATGGAGCAGGAGTGCGCGTTCCGTGCTTGTTTCAAGGAGTTCTTCCCAGCACTAGATGGGGGGGCAGCATCTATAGATGAGGAGGATTAATGTGCATGTTGTGCTCTTTGGCCATTGTTACTGCTGTTCAGTAGCAAAATTAATTATACTTAAAGTTCATTATCTTGTCTCTTCAGTGACTAAGGCCTAGTCCTCCTGTTTTCTAAGCCATGAACTACATTAGGGGAACTGGCTTCCCATCTGCAGTTTCACTTCTCCGTCTGTTATTTCATTTGGGTTCTTACTCTCTTTCTTCCCCATCCACAGATACCACAAGACTCCCCAGAGCAAGAGGCAAGTAAGAGCCCCCGAGGGGCTGTTCCAGTCAGCACAGAAGCCTCTTTGCCACCTGAGGCTACCCCTCAGCTGTCACTCCAGAGCACTGCTCCCATTGCCAACTACAGTCAGGTGAGCAGTGGAGAATAGAAACCTTAAGTGTGAAAAAAGGAGAAGGAAGGGGGGAAGGGTGCTTGAATGGAAAAGTGGAGTGGTGAGAAAAGAGGGAATAGTGGAAAATGGTGAGGCAGAGGAAAAAAATAAAAGGGAAGAAGTTAAAATTGATCAGATAGAAAACAGTGGAGGAAGTGATATTTAAGAAAGGGCTGGATGGGGATAAGGGTAAAGGCATAATGGTATTAGAGAGCTGAAGAATATGCTGGAGCCAGTGTGCTGCAGGGTGAGGGTGATGGTTAACTTTCCTCAAGGGAAATGGCTTTTGGGGAAGATCTGCTTGCCACAAGATTAATTAAGTGATATGAGATAGCAGTGTGTGTTCTACCTGTATGTAGCTTCTGGGCCCTGTCAGAAGTTAAAAAATCTAGTATAAAATAAAGGCCTAATTTCTGTCATGTGTGGTTCTTTTAGCAGTCTGCAGGGCCTGTGGATGTTGCCTCTACTGTAGCAGGGGGACAGGGCCGTGAAGGGGCCGATGTACCCCCCCCACTGTACAGTGCCAACCACGACTTCAAGTTCTCCTACTCTGAGATCAACTTTCAGGACCTTAGCTGGTCCTTCCGAAATCTCTACAAATCCATGCTGGAGAAATCATCTTCCTCTCAGCACGGTGAGTAACCATAAGGACCATGTGAAGTGGGCAGATATGTTTACAAAGTCTTGTCCACTCATCTATCCTTTGTATGTCTCAGATCTTTCTTCCTTTAGGAGCAAGGCTTCTTTGGTGTGCTATAATTAGTTCTGCCAGAGGCAAATAAGAAATCTGCATGTCCTTTCTTTATTGCACCTCACTAATTTGCTCAGAATGAAAAGGATAATGATTTAAAAATACCATGTCTTAATACAGGAGCAAATATTTAAATGGTAGAAGCACAGAAAAATGAAGACCTTGAAGAATAGCTTGTCTGAGAAGTATTGACAATCTGTCGGGCTAGAAACTGTAAGAAGAGGAGGACTTTTTCATGTAGGCAGTGGAATTTCCCCAAAAGGAGAATGAGACGTCATTGTACTTCTTTGTAGATCTTCGCAAAGTCTTGGAGAACTGAACTTTGAGGGGGAGAGGGAGCCTTTAACTTCATTCATAGCTGACATTTCTGTTACTGAGGAAGCAGCTACCGGGAGGCATAACTGTTGTAGGGATGAGATCTGTGTTTCCACAGAAAGCACTTCTGGAGAGTCTCTAATTGTTGTCTTCATCTTTAAACATTCTTCTAAATACTAGCCTGGTGTGGAAAGGAATACGTGGTTAGATGAGACTTTCACCTATGCTCTCAGCCAGCATATAGTGCAGGTAGAGTTTGTTACTCTAGGAGGAGCCTCCTGAATTTGTAACTTCGGTGAAATAATAACAAGCTTTCATCAAGTTGGTGCTCAATATTACTAGTAGGAATCTGTTGTGTGAGGTGCTGTAGAATAAGAAGGCTACACAAATGCAGAGAACCTTGACTCACTCTGTGCCTCTGTCTCTAAAAATTAAGCAACAATCTGCTTTTCAGTTCTACAGCTGTAAGGTCGTCTAGGAAAACTTGCAGTTTTTGAGGAAATTGTGTTGGTAACTTTGAGTCAGGATATTGGCCTTTTGGAGTCAGAATAATGTTGACCCTTTTGCTCCATTGCAGTTAGTAGGTCTAAGGTTGATTTTGGCTCTAGTGAAAAACTGAGGCTTGCTTTTACAGAGGGTCAGCTAATGAATGGGTAGCTCAGGTTACTGGCAAGTAATGCCTTTCACTGCGATTTTTCTTAGAATTTCCATAGCATAAGGAGAAAACCAGGGAAGCAGATGTAAGAGATGTGCAGAGCTCCTGTTATGGGGAAGAATGGAGAACATACGATCATAGAATCATAGAATCACAAGGTTGGAAACGACCTGCAAGATCATCTAGTCCAACTGTCCTCCCGTTACCATTGCTACCACAAGCAACTAAACCTTATCTCGTAGCTCCTCATCCAGATGCCTCTTGAACACTGCCAGGGACGGTGACTCCACCACCTCCCTGGGCAGGCCATTCCAGTGCCTGACCACTCTGAGAGAAAAAGTTTTTCCTTATGTCTAACCTAAACCTCCTCTGGTACAACTTGCAGCCATTTCCTCAGGTCCTGTTTGTTGCCTGGGAGAAGAGGCCAAACCCCTCCTCATCCCAACCTCCCTTCAGGAAGTTGTAGAGTGCAGTGAGGTCTCCTCTGAGTCTCCTCTTCTCCAGACTAAACAATCCCAGCTCCCTCAGCTGCTCCTCTTAATATTTGTGCTCCAGACCCCTCACCAGTTTCGTTGCCCTTCTCTGGACACATTCCAGGGCCACAGTGTCTTTCTTGTAGTGAGGGGCCCAAAACTGAACACAATACTTGAGGTGCAGCCTCACCAGTGCTGAGCACAGGGGGATGATTACCTCCCTGCTCCTGCTGGCCACACTATTTCTAATGCAGGCCAGGATGCCATTGACCCTCTTGGCCACCTGGGCACACTGTCGGCTCATGTTCAGCCGAGCATCAACCAACGCCCCCAGGTTGCTTTCCTCTTCACAGTCATCCAGCCACTCATCCCCAAGCCTATAGCGCTGCATGGGGTTATTGTGGCCAAAGTGCAGGACCCAGCACTTGGCCTTGTAGAACCTCATCCCATTCACCTCAGCCCAGTGATCCAGCTTATCTAGATCCCTCTGAAGGGCCTCCCTACCCTCAGGCAGATCGACACTTCGAGCCAACTTGGTGTCATCTGCAATCCCCTCCTCTAGGTCTTCAATAAAGATATTAAACAAGATGGGCCCCAGTACCAACCCCTGGGGGACACCACTTGTAATGGGTCACCAGCTGGACTTAACTCCATTAACCACTACCTGCTGGGCACGGCCCCCTAGCCAGTTCCTTACCCAAAGAAGGGTATACCTGTCCAGGCCACAGGCAGCCAGTTTCCCCAGAAGAATACTGTGAGAGACTGTGTCAAAGGCTTTGCTGAAGTCTAAGTAGACTACATCGACAGCCTTTCCCTCATCTACCAGTGTGGTCACCCAGTCGTAGAAGGAGATGAGGCTGGTCAAGCATGACCTGCCTTTCATGAATGCTCTTGCATGTAGGGGATACCTGTAATGGAAGAGGTTAGAAATAATACCACCTAAAAAGTCAGGAAGAATTAAAGTAATAGAGTAATAAAGGAGCCCTGACATGTGTGCTGTGCTCTGTGTATAAAAGCAGTGGGAAGCATGACCACTAATGAACTGTGTGAGAAAAATTGTGAAGGTCTCAGATGAAGCTGCTTGTAAGATAGAGTCTGAAGGGAGCTTTTGGAAACAACAAATCAGATTTATCAACCTCCATTTTCTAAATGTTTTGTTGCTTAAGTTTGCTTAGTGGTCGTTTCTAGGAAAACAACATGTGCATGAAATTTCCAGAAAGCATGCATTACTTGATAAATATAGACGAAGTCTGTGGAGGGATAGAAGTGTTTAAACACTTAAATTAGCATCAAGTTAAATTCTGCTGGGACTTTGTAGAGCTTTGTTTTTGATGGAACCTGGAACACAAGTAAGAACTTAACTGTGCAGGTGCTAATTCTTGGCAGCCTCTAGAGGGCACTTCAAAAGCTTCTTAAATAGCACTGCTCATCCTCAGTGTGACATTAGAGATGGTTAATTTAAGCAGAGGTCTGATCCAGGCAGGTCTTAAAGTTTCCTCCTCTGTCTTTCATCCCACAGGTTTCTCTTCTCTCCTTGGTGACATGCAGCCCTCCAACCACAACTACTACATGTACCAACAGCAACAGCAGGGCCCCTCAGCAGTGGGTGCTGCTCCACCACTCCACACTCCAACTCCAGAGGGTTGCCCATCCCAAGGGGGAAAACAGCAGGGTGGTGAAAGTTATGGCCCTCCACCGGTGATGTCCATGCACCCTCCCCCAATGCAGCATGGAGGCTACCACCAGCATCAGCATCACCCACACTCCCACCCACAGCAGCAGCCACATCAGCACCAGCAGCAGCAGCAGTCACAGGCTTCAATCAACAGTGCTGGCTTTGGTGAGTCAGGGCTGATGGAAAGAACAGCTGGGAGAAATGGAGCAGTGGGAATCCCTCAGACAGAAATTCTACAAGTGAGCTTCCCCTAAGAATTGCCTACATAGTGAGCAGAAAAAGGATGATAGCCAGTTATGATTGAAATCTGAGAAGGAAATTGCCTTCTTATTAGGGATACGGTCATGCTAGGTTTGAGATTCTGTTTAGGGATGCAGGATAAGTTCAGGAGCTAAATGAAAAGGGAGGCACTACCCCTGGTCTTCCAAGGGCAAAAAGATTTCTGTCTGTTACAAAATTAATATCTTTGAAGTGGCCAGTTACCTTATATTAAGGAATGGAGGAAAAGGGTGTTCTGTATTGGAATAATCTTTTTTTCCATTTCCTTACAGCATTTCCCCCTGATTGGTGCTCCAGCATTGATTCCCTGAAGGAGAGCTTCAAGATGGTAAACCGGCTGAACTGGTCTAGCATTGAGCACTCCCAATTCTCAGGTCAGTATTGGCCTAGTGATGAGGTGTAGTGACTCAGTGACTAGGGGTTGTAGTATCTGAAATTTGGGAGTGCAGATCTTTTTTTTACAACTCAACTTCAGCAAGTCTCATTTTCTCAGTGACTCAGCTGTTCCATTTGTATGATGCATCTTACTTCGTGGATCCTGTTAAAGACCCTAAAGCACTTGAACACTGTAGGGATTCAGGGCAAGAGGAATTAATTCATAAAAGTATGTCAGAAAGCGAATGAGGATTTTTCCCTCCTGCTTCTCCTTTCTTTATCCAAGTCAGTGAGACAATACCTTAAAAAGGAAGCTCTCCGTTATTCCAGTGACTGATCATAAGTAATGCAGTTGAGTTTGTGGGGAGAAGGTGAGACTTAGGAGTGGAAGACAAAAAATTTAACAGGGGTGACTGCAGTTTAGTTGCTGTCTTTGACACTGTCCTTACCTTTTGCAGAGTTGATGGAGAGTCTGCGCCAGGCTGAGCGGAAGAACTGGACACTGGATCAACACCATATTGCCAATCTCTGTGACTCTCTTAATCACTTCCTTACCCAGACTGGTCAGCTCCCTCATCTGGTTGGTCCACAGCAGCCCCCTCGAATCTCTGATTCTTGTGCCCTGAACAGTGGCAAACAGGAGCAATCCATGAATCAAGGTAATTCGGAGGGAAACTAAAATGCCACGTTAATGAAGGACCAATTCTCTACATATCCTAAACTTCTTGCTACCTTGTAGTTAGTGTAGCACCAAGCAGCTCTATCAGAAGCTGTTTATACAAACTATATTCAGTCCCTTGGTTTGTTCAGCCTAGAGAAGAGGAGGCTGAAGCGAGATGTCATCATGTTCCTCATGAGAGGGAGTGGAGGGGCTGGTGCTGATCTCTCTGTTGACCAGCGATAGGACCTAAAGGATCATCCTGAAGCTGTGACAGGGTAGAGTCAGGTTGGTTGTCAGGAAAAAGCTCTTCACTGAGAAGGTGATCAGGCACTGGAACAGGATCCCTAGGGTAGTGGTCATGGCACTGAGCTTGCTGGAGTTCAAGCAGACAATGCTTCCAGTCATATGGTCTAATTTTTGGGTGGTTCTGTGTGGAGCCAGGAGTTAGACTCAGTGATTCTTGTGGGTCCCTTCCAACTCAGGATATTCAGTGATTCTATGAAATCAATGTCCTCTATCTGTAAAAAATTATTAGGATGTCCTGTGTCTGTGACCTACATGTGCCATTATGTGATGCATACTACCAAAAAGCATCTTCTTCAGAAAGAATTGCATTTAAATGCTTAACCTGTAAAAGGAAAAGGGTTTTTGGTACAAAACCAACAGTAAGGAATGGCAAGGTAGAAAGCTTGCTGTTCTAGGTGGCAGTAGCTGTAAAAGAGAAAGCTTTTGTGCCTGTATTGGAGAAGGACTGACTGTACAAGGAATAGAAGAACATGCTCCAAGGAGAGTGCAGAGATGATCTTGGTGCAACTGTGGTGGTGTGTGTCATCTAGTATTTTAACTAAATGACTTCATAGTAAATAGTGAAAAATAAATAAATAGTGGGCCATCTTCTGGCATTTCTAGATGAAAAGTTTATTTTAAAATAATAAGTGAAACTCCTGCAGGTGCCAAGAACAAGAACCTTGACCAAGCTATAGCTTTTGGTTAGGACCAGGCAACTGAACATCTCAGTATTCTGCGTGTTTGAGTGAGTTGCTCTGTGGCTGAGATGCAACCCAATCAGGACTAAGACAGCTGACCAGACCATTAACAATTTGTTTCATTTCATTCCACAGTGAACTCCTATGGTCAGCCCCAGCCTCCCCATCTCTTCTCCGGTCCGTCTCCAATGTACCAGATTTCTACCCAGGACTCTCCAGGATATAATCGCCCAGGTAAGAAGTGACAGTAAGGCATATTATATCTCTGAACATTTAAGAACTGGTTCTCAAGCCCTCTGCATTTCTCCCAAAACACTCACTAATCCAATGAAGCGCTCAGGGTAGAGAGAGTGCTTGGACTGCCAGGAACTCTTCATTAGGGCTGTGCCTTAGCTCCAATAGGTTTTAGAATTTCAGTGACCTGATTTCTTTCACTTCACGTAAATGGTCTTTCAGCCCTGTGTCACCATCAGCTGGTTGGACAAAGGCAAAATTACATTAGAAGCTTCTGTTGCTGAAGTTCCTTTGTATTTTATCAGCAATCAGCTGTGAGAAAAGTTAAGGAAGCTGAGGCTTTAACCTCAGTCGAAGCTGCTCTGGAGAATTTCATAGCACACTACCATCAGACATTGGTAGGTGCTGTCTGACAAGGAGAAGTTCATGCCAGTAGTGTTATTGCATATACTGTTGGAACAGAAGAGTCCACAGTGCCCTTAGTGCTTTCTTTTGGCAAAATGCCCACTGTGAAAAAGTATGACATTTTTTCTTCTAACTGTTCTTTTTCTTTTTTTTTTTTTTTAACTGTCTTTTACTCAGCTCATCATCTGGTAACTCGGCCTTCAGGGCCTCCTCCAGGCACCAATGAGGAAATCCCTGATGATTTCGACTGGGACTTGATCACCTAGCGAGTTACAGACTTAAGAGCCCGTCCTTTGTGAAGGACACGGGAGGGGAGGGGGACATGGGGTGAATGGTGCCACACCACCATCTCCAGCCTTCCTACCTTGCCTGTATATAGATATATATTCTCTATCTCCGCCAGAGAAGCCACCGCAAGATGCTGCCGAAGATAATCTTTCATTGCGTCCTGTTTTATCTTTTTTCTTCTTTTGTTTATTATTATTATTGTTGTTGTTGTTGTTATTATTATTATTATCAATAATTGAGCACAGCCCTTCCCCTCCTCTGGTGGCCTCAGATGCATCAGATCAAATCTTGTTGTGTGGTGCCCTGTATAGGGCAGAAAGATAGGTCCTTGCTGCCACAAAAAGACCTCAGAAGGCTGAATCCTTGTGTGCATCTTTCTCTGCCTCTGTCATTTTGCATTTAGTAATCCCTCTTTCCCTTCAAAGCGGACAGTAAATCTGTTGTATTGGCTACAGAGTGAGAGTCTAGTAGACCCCGGGAGCCTGTAGTTATGTTATTTCTTAAATGTTGTAAAGGTCAGGAGGCTAAAGGGACACTGTGGAGGGGTGATTTCAGCTCAGTGAACTGTTTCACACCAGCAGGAAAAGCAAGAAAAGAAATAGAGATCCCAAGTGCAAATAGGATAATCTCTTAAGTTGGGAGAGCTAAGCTGAGCTGGGAGGGAAAACCTGAGTTTGGAGAAAGGGGAATGTAGTAAAAATGATGTTTCAGCAGAGATATTGGGTTTCAGAATTGCAGTGCCTCTTAGTGAGGACCAAGAGTGATTTTGAGAGGATCCTGACTGCTCTGCCTTTTGCAGTCTCCAAGGGAGTGAAGCCTACATACTCATCAGGTAAAAGAAGCAGTTGAGGGTGTTGTAATCCAGCAAATTCTGTTTCCCAGAGCTTTTAATTTCACCCCTGCCCCTTCAAGTCTTTCTTCAAAGTATGCAGTGAGGCTTTTACTTGCATATGCAAACTTAAAAGTTTTTTCACACCGTCAGTATTTGCTCAATTGTTACTTGGCCCTCTGCCCCTTGTACCTTTTTGGAGACTGTCCTTGTCTGTGGCAGCAGGAGCCTTGCTGCATTGGTGTAAATTCTTAGTCAGTGGTTCCCACTTGTGAATGGGTTAATGGTGGAAAGAGGAAGCTGCTGCTCAGAATGGAGGTGAATCAGGGCACTTCTGGTCAAGGAGCTCAAACCCTCTGGTTGAGTAAGTGAGAGGCTCTTAGAAGTGATTTTTGTAAGAGATGCATTAGAAGAGGGGATGAAGTAGAGCCGAACAGCCAAAGAGTATTGTATAGGAGGAGGGGGTGGGTAGGTCAGACTCCTTGCAGTTCAGCTGAGGAAGATGATGGAATAGAATGTAAATCCCAGTTAATGGTTTCTGTCAGCAAATTAGGAAAGCAAAACAGATGCAGGAGTTAGTATTGAAATTCCTCCTCCCCTAAGCTGTGTCCTGAGTTACCTTTTTTTTTTCTTCCTGATATGGCTGTGTTCTGTCAAGCCTCTTGTTTCATTTTAGTATTTTGTAAAGCCTACCCCAGCCCTTATTCCCTGTTTATCAGTGAAAGGAACAAGACAGAAATAAAACGTCATGGTGGCTTTGACGTACCTGGGGAAGAGGAGGTAAAAACCTCTGCTCTGACTGAAGGAAGATGGGGAACTAAAATTGCTTTTTAAATTTGCTGTAGGGATAAATCAATTGGATCTTTGTCAAGGAAGTGGACAGTCTCATTGTATTGGGGAGGGGGGGCAGTGGGATATTCTTTTTTTTTCCTTTTCTTTTTTAAATGTGTGTATTGAGGGGGAGTTCATCAGTGAGTATCTCCAAGAGAAATGAGGAATCCCAGAGCCAACTTCAGCATGGAATTAGCTGTTATCTATGCTGCCTCAGGATGGTAATGATACAACTTGGAAGCGTGTGTGATTGGGTTTCTGTGGAATGTGGCACCAGAGAGAGCCTCTGGTTGGTGCCGGTTAGTGCTTTGCAGAGCATATCACAGAGCCAGCCCTGTGGAAATCTGAAACCACTGGAAGAAAAAAGGTAGCTCCTTCTGCATATGAAAGTCCCCACAATTTGCATATTTATCTCATCTGCATATTGATTTGCTCCTTGTTTGCATATGTAAATACACGCCGGTCAGTGTGCAAATTAGCCTCGTTCCTCTGCCTCTGAAATACATGTGCATTGTCAATGCGTGGGAAGGTATCGGGTTGGCTATGTGGAGCTCCACACTGGTACCAGCTGCAGGGAGTGAAGGGATGCAAACGTGCCATGGAGAGTTCTTGCAGGCCCTTCCACAGTGGCATCGCCCACAGTGCTTTGTGTCAAGGGTCAAGGAGAGAGGGGCGTGGTCTCACAAGTTTTATTTTTGTGCATGCTTTCTTAATAAAAAGAAAAAGTGAATGTTTATGGTTTAACTCCTTTGGTGCCAGCATTTTATTTCTTTTGACTGCGTCTAACAGGTGGGCTTAATTCCTACTTACCTTGAAAAGAAAATTTAGGTGTAGACTTTAGTAATTAACAGCCTCCACCTATGTGTACATTGCAAGTGCGACTTTTTAGGTTGTCAGCAGAGACTCAAAAGTCTTAACAGCTGTGTTTTCTCAACACTGAAATCAGTGCACCTTTCAACTTGCATTTAGGCCAGAAAGGCTGTGAAAACTACACCACAACTTAGTAGCCGTTTTTCATAGCATTTACTGACCTTGCTCCTTAAACCACTTTGTTAGAGTACTTAATAAACATACTTCTGTTTCTTAGGAGTAGAGAATATTCAAGCTTCAGAAACACCCCTAAAAAGTCTGACTGGAAGAATTTTTTTTTCTGCTGTAAAGCACATCTTTCTTCTGGAGACCACGAAATGACTGAGCTGGAATAGACCAGTTGTCCACCTGCCAGGGGGTCAGACTACAGTTTATCACTTCTTTATTCCGAGGCTTTACAAACTGGATAATAGTCCAGCAACCATCCAACTTTGTTCCATCAGTGATGGCAACTGCTCGAATTCTGCTTGTGTTTTCTTAAGTTGCAGTAGAGATATTTGGGCAGTCTCGGACATCTCCTTAAAGGAAAGTTTGGGACTCTAATGGTGGAAAGAATGTTGGGGAGCCAGTGAATGCATACTAAGAAACATGGTTACAGCATGTGAATTGGAGGGGTTACTACTGTACAATGATGTATTTGCTGGGATAAAGAGATACCTTGAGCATTAAAATTAGTCCAGTGCAACTGACTGGTGCATGTGCAAAAAAAAAAAAAAAAGCAAAGGCCAGTAAGACTGACATTATCATGAGAGCCTGCTACAGGCCACCCAACCAGGATGAAGAGATGGATAAGATACTTTATAGACAGTTGGGTGAGGTCTCAAGGTCTCTGCCCCTTGTTCTCGTGGGAGACTTCCCAGACATCTGCTGGATTTATAATACAGCAGATAGGAAGTAGTCCTAGAGGGTCCCAGAGTGTGTGGGAGATAACTTCCTGACACAGCTGGTGAAGGAGCCAACAAGGGAAGCAAAATCCTGGACCTGCTGTTTGGTAACAGAGGTCTTGTGGGGGATGTAAAGGTTGGAGGCTGTCTAGGGTAAAGTGATAACGAAATGATAGATTTTTCGATCCTTGTTGAACCATGGAGGGGAGTCAGCAGAACTGCCACCTTGGACTTACAGAGGGCAGACTTTGGTCTCTTTTGGACCATGGCTGAGAGGGTCCCTTGGGAGGCAGTTTTGGAGGGTATGGAAGCCCAGGAAAGCTGGGAATACTTTAAGGAAGTTATTTTAAAGGTGCAGGAGCCAATCATTGCGATGTCACAGAAGACGAGCCAGCAGGCAAGGAGACTGGTCTGGCTGAACAGAGACCTTTGGCTGGAACTCAGGAACAAAAGGAAAGTTTATGGACTTTGGAAGAGGGGGCAAACAACTTATGATGATTACAGGTACTTAGTGAAGCTGTGCAGGGAGAAAATTAGAAAGGCCAAAGCCCAGCTAGAACTGAACTTGGCCACTAAGGTGAAAGAAAAAAAATATTTCTATAAATACATCAATGGTAAGAGGAAGGCTAGGGAGAATCTCCATCCCTTGTTGGACACAGAGGGCAAAACAGTGACCAAGGATCAGGATAAGGCTGAGGTACTTAATGCCCTCTTTGCCTCAGTCCTTAATAGTAAGACTAGTTGCTCCTTCTTGGGCACACAGCCCCTTGCACCGGTAGATAGGGATGGGGAACAGAATAGGCCCTGCGTAATCCATGATGAGATGGTTTTGGACCTGCTCCGAAAGCTGGACACTCACAAGTCCATGGGGCCAGATGGATTGCACCCTAGAGTGCTGAGGGAGTTGGTGGATGTGGTTGCCAAGCCACTCTCCATCATTCTTCGGCAGTCTTGGCTAACCGGAAATGTCTCGGTGGACTGGAGACTGGCAAATGTGACGCCCGTCTTCAAAAAGGGCAAGAGAGATGATCTTGGTAGCTACAAAACTATCAGTCTCACCTCGGTGCCGGGGACGTTTATGGAACGGATAATCTCAGGAGCCATCACAGACCAATTAAAGGTCAACCCGGGGATCAGGCCTAGTCAGCATGGGTTTATGAATGGTAGATTCTGTTTGACAAACCTGATTTCATTCTATGACAAGGTGATCTGCTTAGTGGATGAAAGTAAGGCTGTCAATGTGGTCTACCCGGACTCTACAGTAAAGCCTTTGACACTGTCCACCACAACATCCTCATGGAGAAGCTGGCTGCCCACGGTTTGGATGGGCGTACGCTCTGCTAGGTGAAACACTGGCTGGATGGCTGGGCCCAAAGAGCTGTGGTCAGTGGAGTAAAATCCAGTTGGTGGCCGATCACGAGTGATGTCCCGCAGGGCTTGGTATTGGTGCTACTCCTATTCAACATCTTTATTGATGATCTTGATGAGGAGATTGAGTGCACCCTCAGTAAGTTTGGAGGGAGTGTTGATCTACCAGAGGGTAGAAAATCACTACGGAGGAACCTGGATAGACTGGATCGATGGGCCAAGGTAAACTGTATGAGTTTCAATAGGGCCAAGTGTCAGGTCCTGCATTTTGGTCACAACAACCCCAAGCAACCCTACAGGCTTGGGGAGGAGTGGCGGGGAAGCTGCCTGATGGAAAGGGACCTTGGTGTCCTGATGGACAAGTCGGCTGAATATGAGCCAGCAGTGTGCCCTGATGGCCAAGAAAGCCAATGGCATCATGGCTTGTATCAGGAATGGTGTGGTAAGCAGGACTAGGGAAGTAATCCTGCCCTGTACTCGGCACTGGTGAGGCCCCACCTCGAGTACTGTGTTCAGTTTTGGATGCCTCAATACAGAAAGGACATGGAGGTGCTGGAGCAGGTCCAAAGAAGGGCAACAAGGCTTGAGAAGGGCTTGGAGAATATGCCCTACGAGGAGTGACCGAAGGAACTGGGGCCATTTAGTCTGGGGAAGGCTGAGGGGAGACCTTATTGCTCTCTTTAAAGACCTGAAAGGTGCTTACAGCAAGAGTGGGGTTGGTCTCTTCTCACTGGTGACAGGTGACAGGATGAGGGGAAATGGCCTCATGCTGTGCTAGGGGAGGTTTAGGTTGGATATGAGGAAGTACTGCTCTACAGAAACAGTTGTTAAGCGCTGGAATAGGCTCCCCAGGGAGGTGGTTGAGTCACCATCCCTGGATGTGTTTAAAAACCATTTGGATGTGGTTCTTAGGGATATGATTTAGCGGTGGGTTGTTACAGTTAGGGTAGTATGGTTAGGTTGTGGTTGGACTTGATGATCTTTAAGGTCTTTTCCAACCTGAGCTATTCTGTGATTCTATGTGCTGTTCTTATGCATTGCTATAATAAAATAGCTAGGTATCTTCAGTAAAAATAAACTTTCAGACCAAAGCATAGTCAAAGGAGAGGAATGACATGATGGTAGATTCCAAGGAGAGATATCAGTGCTGGTTTAATCTGCATTTTATCAGAGACAGGAGATGCAGAACATGTATAATAGACAATATACAAATAACTGATTACTTTCTTATTTAGCAATTCTGAAGTTAAACTACCCACCACAAATCATTCTGCAAGCCTGCTTTACACTTTAAAGTACTCCGGGTCTCATCCTTTCTAGTCTTCCATCAGAGATTACTCTTAGTATTTCCAACTTCCCATCTTGATATAGTAGGATATAAAGTGGATGAGCTGATCCGATCTGAACCATCCCAGTGCCCTGTGTGCAAATCTGCTGAGTGATCTGATGTGTTGGAGCAAAAAAAGCTGTGAGTCATTGATGTACAGAGCTCTTTCTGCAAAGGTGATGGGAAGTCCTGTATTAGACTGTAGTGCTAACATCCTTATGTTTTGAAATCTTGCTTCTGTCAAGGGAGAAAGGGGTTGAACATGTTGGTTCCTCAGTAAAGGCTCCTTCCAGGACTCCTTGCAGTAATTGCCTTGCTTTTGCCCTGAAGTCCCACCCCACGGAAATGTATAGCAGGGGGTTGATGTGGCTGTTGGCATATGCAAGTGCTGCAGAGAGCCGATCCCAGAGGATCAGTGACTCCTTTAGTCCTGTACCAGTAGCTACAATTCCAGCTATATGGTATCGAGCCCAATAGCAAAAAAATGCAGCTACCATGAGGGTGATTATTTGTAGCATCATACTTCATGGCTTGTGAATGTTATTTGCATGCATTCTAAAAAACAATAAGGGTATAGCAAACTGCCAGTATGCCAAAGGTAGAGTATGAAGCCAAAGACAGCCCTAGATTATTACAACTAAGGCGAGGGGTACAGGATAATCATCCGCATAGAGATTTCCCATGGAGTCATTACCATTGTAGACACTGTCAAAATCAAGCAAACCATGAGCAAGATCAAGTAGCTTTAAAATGAGGTCATTGTTGGATTGTACAGACAAGTCAGTACTAGGTAGATCACTATGAGATTCCAATAGTCTGATGTCAGGATGGGCCGTAGAATTTAACAGTGTTCACACCTACAATATAAAAGAGGTGAGCTGCTGTGATTATGTCTTTGTTGGTGGATATGCTGTTTGTCTGAAAATCTGGATCACCAGCAGCCTCATGAGTGAGGATGGTGCTAGAATACGTGACAGTTGTTACTAAAGGTGAGTATTCTGCCAATAGCTCATTTACAGAACCACGGTCACCGATATAATTTAGCACTGCATAATTTCCAAAATTGTACCCACACACAGTTTTGACGTAATCAGTGATAGTCTTGTGGTAGTGAAAGACAGAAGAGCAGAAAATGAAGGCCAGGATTCAAATGCTGCTGCATACTACTGAAATAAACTTCACTGTTCAATGATTTTGACACCAGCCAGGTTTCATCACAAGGAAGCACTGGTCGATGCTGATTACTGTGATTAGGAAAACACTACACATTAGCATCTGTGAAGATTATGACCGATGGAATGACTTTGCAGAGAAACTAACCACATGGCCAGTGTTCATAGAGGAACAAGTGAACAATGAAGAATGGCAAAGACAAGCAGCACTTGAAAGTCAGCCACAGCAAGGTTTAGGAACCAGATGATGATCACAGACCTCTTCATTTTCAAACCAGCTACCTAGATAACCAACCTGTTGCCTGGGATACCTAGGATGAAAATGATGAAGATAACAAGGGAGCCAATGGATTCTAGTGTGTAATATACAGCATCCTGTTCATGTGAACTGCTATTAACCAGGAGTGGAGGCATTCTGTAGTTATAAAACAGAGAACAAATTAGTAGGCAATACGTACCTACCTTCCTAGATTCTTATCTGTACTGAAGCATCTCTGAGTTAGGAAACAATACTGAGTGGGATGTATACAAAGGCATCGTCTATACCAGTTTACACTAAAGGCTTTCTTCTATGAATCTGACAATTATACTGCTTCATCATTCTTATGGTGTCTTAGCTATGTAAGGTCCACGATTCAAACAGGGGTTTTGTATACACTTACTGTCTTCTATTTCTGTGGTTCTTTTCTATTTCAGCCTTGTTCTTTCCATTCTCCACTCTAAAGCGGAACTCTCACTTTATTCATTTGCCCATAAAATCACCAGTTTTCTTTCCTGATCAACTTCCTGCTTTGTATATAATTTTCTTCTTCAGAAAGATGTCAGCATTTTAGTTCCTTTTCCCTTTAAAATGTCTTTTCCTGGCATAACCAGTGAAATAGATTTAGGTTTAGAAAGCAGTGCTTGTCTTAATGATATAACCCTGCTCCACTTTCTGGACATGATAAATAGATAGGACAGCAACTATGTCAAAGGGCATTGTTAAGGAAGTCTCAGTAAGCACTTCCTTTTCCTTGTATTTCTAGCCTATCTATGTGTTCTGAGCTGTTCTGAGCTGTTCTGAGCTCTCTGCTAGATCTTTGGAAAGCTAGTCTTGAAGAGGAGAAAGGCAAGGAATTAATGGTTTAAGAATGACAGACGGATATAGTTGCAGAAAGAAAAAATACAATAGTAGTACTGTTGTTGAACCATTTAGGTTTAAGAAAAGTTGTCTTATTGCATGACAATGAAGCTGAGTCAAGGAACACTTCTGGTTTTCAAACTATGCGAAGTGGCAGTGGAAAAACTTTCTTTGTACAGTAATTCTTGGACTCATCTTGAGTGACAGTAAGTTAAGAAGGGAAAGTTAAGAAATCTAGAAAAGCCAAGATAGGTCAGAGAGAAAGAGCTTGATACTCATTCTGTAGACATTAACAGAATTGTTTATAAAATCTCTGTTAAACTCTTGCCAAATCAATGAAAACAGTTGTTTTGCTGAATGGTCTCAAAAAGCATTATCAGAAGGCAAGGAAACCACATAGGCAAGAGCTGAATAAAGCCTGCAGAAGTAACTGAGGTTACATGAATAAGAAAACCAAGACTGATTCTATTTAAACCTCTTATGCCAGTAATGAGATGCCAGTCACCGACTGTTGAGTGCAGGACTAAATCTATCATCATTAAATCAAACCAAAACAAAAACTACCACATCCATATAATCAATATCTTTCTCGTGTAACATATAGTCTAAATGTGGAGCGATGCATGGCAAAGTCAGGAGGGGGGGACAGCAAAACTGCTACGCTGGACTTCCAGAGGACAGACTTTGAACTATTCAGGGCACTGGTATGGAGGATACCTTGGGATTCAGTCCTGAAGGGTAAAGAGGTCCTGGAAGGCTGGATGCTCCTCAAGAAGGAAGTCTTAAAGGCACAGAGTAGGCTGTCCCCCTGTGCTGTAATATGAGCTGTCGGGGAAGAAAATCAGTGTGGATGAACAAGGAACTTTTTTCTGAGATTCCAGGAGAAAAGGAGAGTCTAACTCCTGTGGAAGAAAGGATGGATAACTCGGGGAGGGTACAAAGAAGTTGTTAGGATATGCGGGGAGAAAATTAGAAAGGCAAAAGCCAAGCTTGAACTCCACCTCACCACTGCAAAAGAGAACAAAAATTTTTTTTAACAAATATATTGACAGTAAGAGGAGGATTAAGGAGAATCTACAACCTTTACTGGGTGCAGCAAGAAACATAACTACTGAGGATAAAGAAACATCTGAGGTTCTCAACCTTCTTTACAAAGTCAGAAGTTAAAGCCTGTCTTTAAAAGTCAGACCAGTTATCCTCAGGGTACTGTACCCCCTGACCTGGAAGTCTGGGATGGGGAGCAGAATAAATCCCCCCCACAATTCAGGTGGAAGCAGTTAGAGACCAACTACTCCTACTCCACCTGGACTGTCACAAGTCCATGGGGCCAGATGGGATGCAGAGGGTGCAGAGAGAGCTGGCAGAGGTGATAGCCAAGCTGCTTTCCACCATCTATCAGCATTCCTCATCAACCAGAGAGATCCCAGAGGATTGGAGGCTTGCCATTGTGAGTCCTACCTACAAGAAGGGTCATAAGGAATATCTGGGGAAGTACAGGCCTGTCAGCCTGACCTCAGTGCCAGAGAAAGTTATGGAACAGATAATTTTGAGTGACATCACACGGCATGTGCAAGACTACCAGGGGATCAGGCCCAGCCATCATGAGTTCACAAAAGGCAGGTCCTGCTTGACCAACCTGATCTCCTATGATTGAGTGATCCACTTGGTGGATAAGGGAAAGGCTGTTGACATAGCCTACCTAGATTTCAGTAAAACCTTTGACACTATCTCCCACAGTATTCTCCTAGAGAAGCTAGCAGCCTGTGGCAGGTAGATTCTTTGCTGGGTAAAGAACTAGCTGGATGGCTGGGCCCAGAGAATGGTGGTGAATGGAGTTAAATCTAGCTGGTGACTGGTCACGAGTGATGTTCCTGGGGGTTGGTATTGAGGCCTGCCCTGTTTAGTATCTTTATTGATGACCTGGATGAGGGCATTGAGTCCTAAATAAGTCCGCCGATGTCACCATGCTGGCAGGAAGCATTGGTCTGCCTGGGGGTAGGAAGGCCCTACAGAGGGATCTGGACAAGCTGGATTGCTGGGCTAAGGCCACTAGGGCAAAATTCAACTAGACCAAGTGTCAGGTCCTGCACTTTGGCCACAACAACACTAGGCAATGCTACAGACTTGGGGCAGAGTGGCTGGAAGACTGTGTGGAAGAAATAGACCTGGGGCTGCTGGTCGATGCTCAGCTGAACATGAGCCAGCAGCGTGCCCAGGTAGCCAAAAAGGCCAATGGCATCTTGGCTGGTATCAGAAATAGTACTGCCAGCAGCAGGAGCAGGGAAGTGATCATCCCCCTGTACTCCGCTCTGGTGAGGCGGAGAGTATTAAAAGGGCTGCTGTGTAGTTACATAGATGAGAGTAGGAACTGGAGGGGGTACCAAGGTTTTCAGAAGTGAACAATAAGAAATTGCAAGAAACCGAAGAGGAAAGCAGCATTCTGTAGTTTATTATAACTACCTCAGTGAAGCATTTATTTCAGTGTGTTACAGAGCAAGAACCATCAGTCCTGTCTCCAAAGTGACTGAAAAAAAGAAACCCATAACATTTTAGTAACTGTTGTTTTTTTTTCCCCTAGCGTGCATGTATGTGCAAAGTAACCTTCCTACCCTGAGGGAAAGGCTTACGAAGACTCCCTTTTGAAGCTTTAGAGGCAACTGGCTGGTAAAATGAGAAAACAAGAAAATCAAAAGAAACTCTTTCAGCACTGTCAAAATACTGTCCTGAGCCAAAGAATATCAGGAAGCTAAGGAATGATAAGCATAGACACATACTTTACTGTAAAGTTTTCATAAGAAAAAACAAGATCACAGTGTCAAATCAGATATCTTGCCTATCGGCATAACACTGAATTTATTTCATAAATACAAATTCTAATATGATACTGTTAGGTGTCGGTGTCCAATCTGTTGTTTTGTAGCTACTTCATCTTTTATGAGATCAGCACATTCATCTAGCCAATCCAATTTCTTACCATTCTGGATTTTTATCACTCCAGATCAGCTGCTTATCCAGTCTGAGAAAATTTCATTCATGAAATACAGGACATTGTACTCAACAAACCATAACTGGGTGTATCAAGGGGATTTTAATCTGCTTTCTGACTTTTCAGTGTAGTTCACTTTAAAAAGAAAAAGAAAAAGAAAGAAACTTGACTGATGAAATGTTTGAACTGGTCAACTAGAATACCGATACCACAAAACGTGGCCAGCCCATAAGAAGAGGTAAGGCATTTAAAATGGGTACTAGGTACCCCCCTAACACACCCAATCTGAGAAATCAAGAGATGCTAGCAGGAATGGCAAAGCACAGGTATACAAGAATTGGCCTCAGTATTTTGGTTTTAGACTGCAAAATGAACCACAACTATGGGGAGTTCTGCTCCCAAGCATGTTGTCAGTTCTGTGCAGCACACAGATGTTGACTCAAAACACAAAAGCCATGCAACTACAAATAGGAAGGCAGGCCAAAAATTAGCTATTCCCATAAAGATGGATAGGTGGTCAGCAGCCTGCAAGGACAATTCCTCTAGCTGCATCTATTCTCAGCTGTCATCTTTCCTGAAGGACTCCTGAGACCTGGTTAGAAAGGGATCTGTGTGCGTCCAGTTGAGAGCAATATACTCCTATGGGAGCACATCCTTTTCACCACCATGTAACTGGCCAGCTCTACTCAAACTTCCCTCTAATGCTTTAATTCACAGAATCACAGGAAGGACTAGTATGGAAAGGTCTAGTACCCTACTGCTCCAAGCAGGATCAGCTAGAACAGATTACCTAGGACCGTTTTAAGTCTCCACAGAAGACTTCTCAGCCTCTGTGGAAAATCTGTTCCAATGTTCAACCACCCTCAGAGTAAAAAAGTGTTTTCTTGTGTCTTTTGGACAGAATTTCCCATGTTTCAGTCTGCCCCAACTGCCTGACACCAGACATCACTGAGTCCGACTCCATCTCCTTTACACACTCTGATCAGATAGCCCTGAGCCTTCTCTTCCCCAGGCTGGACAGTCCCTGCTGTCATAGCCTTTTTCTGCATGAAAGGTATTCCAGTCATATAATCATTTTACTGGCTCTTCACAAGTCTCTGCTATGTCCATATCCCTCTAGTACTGGAGAGCTTAGAACTGTACCCAGTACTTTAGATGCGGCCTCACCAGTAGTGAGGAAGGGGAGGAATCCTTCCCTGCACGAGCTGGCAGCACTTCTCCTAATGTAGCCTTGAGTGCTGTTAGCCTTAATTACTATGATGGTGCATTACTGGCTCATGTTCACCAGGACCACAAAATCATCATTCTCTGCAAAGCTGCTTACCAGTCAGTTGGTTCTAAGAATGTATAAGTGTTTGGGGTTATTCCTTCTCAGATGCAGGACTTTTCACTTCCCCATCTTGAACTTCATTATGTTCCTGTCTGACCAATCAGCCTGTTGATGTTTCTCTGAGTGCCAGAAAAACCATCTGGTGTGTCAGCCGGTTTTGTATAATCTGCAAACTTGTTAAGGGTGCACTCTGCTTCATCATCCAGGTTCTTAAAGAGTTAAACAGTACCAGAATGAGTGCTGGCTGCTGCTGAATACCACTACTGACTTGCACCTAATTGGATTTAGCTCTTCTGATCACCACTCTCTGAGTCCAGTACTTCAGTTACTTTTCAATCCAACTCACTGCCCATTTATTTAGCCCATTTTCTGTCAACGTGTCTATGAGGATGATTGTATTGAAATTAACATTGATGGTAGACCTCAACTGGTGATCATAACCAACTGACTAAAACCTTAATGCAAGTTACAATTGACATTATTTATTTCAGATCTGTCATTATGAAACTGCAACAGTCTACCAGTTACTAGTTACACCCATATAGAATCACAGAATCATAGGAGGGTTTGAGTAGGAAAAGACCTTATATACTGCGTTTAAGCAGCTCTGCTCTGTTCATCTCCAAGATTTGCCTCTCATTAACCTCTTTGCCTTAAATCTAGCAATCAGGCAAACAATATAACATTGGCATACCATAAGCAGGGAGGCAGAGCTTTATTTTACATTGTGGCATACATCTGCATTAAGAATCGGCTCCAAATATTCCTGCTCATTCTTGTGCAAGCTGCACAAAATTGTTCAACTCTCTTCCTAGGCAGGTATCTGTCTGCCCCAGTGTGCAGCCTGATAGGGCAAAGACTTTCTGCATCCATACAGCAGGGTATGGACCTCTGCTTCTTGGGCATCAACATCCACCACAAAGTAACGTGTGTCAGCCCCTCTCTCCCACTTCAGAGAGGCAGAACTAGCTGGCAGAGATGAAAACAGAATTTTCACGTTTGCATAATTCCATTGTCAGTCCAGGTACTTAAGCTCACACCAGTCGTGCATTGTCGTTGCTTCTATGTATCTTATATATTGTATCATATATGTATCATATAACTTATATATGTATCATATAACTGTCCACATTTTTTTTTATTTTAAACATGGCCAGTTACTTTTAGATCTGCCAGTTAAACTAGAAGTTTGCTGTTTTGTTCATCTTAATGACTCAAGGAAATGACGCGTATACGTAGACTGCTCCAAAAGTAATGCCTCCTATTTATTTCTGTGGAAACTACAACAGATAAAATGAGCATAGTAACTCTGCTTGATAGAGAAAATTCTCAGCTACAAAATAGTATTTGTCAACATTCTAACCACCATTATCTATGGTGGTTTTTCACCAGTGATGAACAAGAGCCTAGATGCCATGCTCTCCAAAACCTACACCAGAGGAGTTGACCCACTGTCACCGTCACCACTGCTGAAACACAGCATCTACCACCTCACTGTGCTCACATCCACTGTTTAGTCTCCATAAACATTCATCAAGCATTGATGAATGTCAGTGGGTGCCTTTTTTTCCACATGAAGGAATTCAACGACACACCTTTGCTTCCTATGTTCTTGCATGTCAGATGCTATTTTGTTAGATTGCCCCCCTACTGCCATCTGTCACATGGCAACAAAATGTAACAGAATATTAGCGGGAAGGTTCAACCTCTACTGCCATAACACCAACATCCAGTTCTGACATCATGGGCCAATATAATAAAACAGGAGGCATAACTTTCAGAGCTGCCCCTGTAAAATGTATAATATAGTTGTATAGGAAATGCGAAGTGACAGCTTGAACCAGCGATTAAGCACCTGGTGGGAAGGCAGGGCCAACCCAGGGGAGCTCAGGCGCATGCAATGCACCTGAGTGACCAGAAGGGGTGAAGCCAGGACCCACCCCTTCCCAGACCTCATTTGAGGGTGAGGGTGGTCACTGCATACATGAGGCTTTCTGAAGGAATGCAATTTCTTTTCCTTTTTTTTTTTTGTGTGTGTTCATTGTTCTTGCTTACGAGTGAAACTTTACTCACTGTAGCCTGGGATCTTGCTGTTCTGCTGTCATTTTTTTGCTTTCCATTGTGTTATACTTCTCTGAAGTTAATAACTGTATTGTTTGAAGAAGAAAAGGACTCAGATTAACAGGATCCTTGGATCCTGGTTGGATCTAAAAATAATAAGAAAATCAAGAAGACTGAAGTCCAACTTAGAGGATCTGGGAACCTCAGATCCTCAAGAAATAAGACCAATAACTACTCAAACTAAGAAAGCCTGAGGTAAACCGATGAGATTGCCACCACAGGAGTGGCCCCCCTGCCCACACTCACACTACGTGCCTGTATGTGGCTGTAGAACTCCTGGATTTATTATAATGATTTAAACAGAATGCACAAGGGAGTGTACCAGCTTGGCTCTTAAGACTGTGGGACATGGGAGCTGGAAGTGTGGTTATGGACCAGTGATTTCTGAACATGCATCCATCACCACACATCCAGCCCTCAGACAAAGATTATATGTGACTATAATGCATAATGATGAGAATCATTCTCTAATTTAATGGATTATGGCTGCATGTAGAATCACGTGGCCTAATTAAAGCAATGTCTCATTAAATACTGGTCCATGGACTTCGATGGAGGAACTTCAAAATTATATCAGAGAACTGGAATGAAGGAGGCGACTTATGATGACACTTTCGAGAGTCCGGACCTGGCTAAGTTTTCAGCAGGGATGAGAGACCTCATCTTACAACAGGCACCTCCCCACCAGTATGGCACACTGGTGTCTGTACTTAAACCCTTTAGTGGCCTCAGAGGCCATCATCCAACGAACTGCCCAGTTGCTGGCTGATCTAGGAGAAATGGAGCACCTATGGATCAGGCGCAGTATCTGGGCAATGGAAGTGCAGAGGTC
This sequence comes from Pavo muticus, assembly GCA_016647715.1. Classification (NCBI taxonomy): domain Eukaryota; kingdom Metazoa; phylum Chordata; class Aves; order Galliformes; family Phasianidae; genus Pavo; species Pavo muticus. Next base: position 30,875 of record JACDJE010000474.1, on the reverse strand, counting down.
CTCCCTGTAACTGAAACTAGGAGACCTGCCCTGCAGACATCTCGATAGGGACCCATACAGGTATCCTAGAAACAGATGTGCAATGATTTAATCCAAGCTGGTATTCAACTTGCAAAAACTGATTACCAGCCCAACCATGTCCTCCTCCAGCTATGGAAGCAGCTGGAGGAAAATGAAAAATTTCAGAACACCCCCTAAAAAGCAGGGGTAAGAATAATTGAATGAGTACCAATGAGAACATGGAACTTGAAAGATTTTCTAGTTCCTTACTTAAAAAAGAAAAGAAAAAGCCTCTTCAAGTGAGCCGCACCACCTGAGGAAAAAGAATTGGTGACTGTGCAGTTACTTGTATACAGGGGTGCCAGCCCCCCTACACCTAGGACCCCCAGATGGGACCAGAGGCCCTATGTTGAACTGATGATTTTTTGGTCCCGAAAGAACATACAGTGAGTGATGGCATTAGTAAACACAAGTGCAGAAACCTCAACTATTTATGGTGATCCAACTAAATTCCATGGAGACAGGGAGATGATAGGTGGGTTTGGGGGACAGACCATCCCCAAAACAAACACATGGTTGAAGTTTAGAGTCGGGCATTTTACCACCCCAGGAGTACAAGGTGTCTATTCCCCAAGTCCTGGAATATATACTGGGCATAGATATACTGTGGGGTTTGACTCTCCAGACAACCGTGGGAGAGTTCAGACTAATAGAGAGATGTATTAGTATCTGGGTGGTGCAGGTGATATTAAGAGGCCGTGTGAAATGTGAGCCTGTTCGCCTACCAGAGCCACACCAGATTACTAATACTAAACAGTATAGACTCCTGAGGTGGGCAAAAGGAAATCTCAAGAAAGGTGAAGGGACTAGAAAAAGCAGGAATCATAAGACATGCACATAGCCTGTATAATTCCCCTATAGGCCAGTATGAAAGCACGTGGAAAATGATAGTGGATTACAGAGAATTGAATATGGTCACACCACCCATTTGTGCAGCTGTACCCAATACTGTCTTCCTGATGGGCACATTCAGTAGGGAGCTATAAACCTACCACTGTGTCCCAGACTTAGCAAATGCATTATTCAGTATTCCCATCCATGAAGAATTGCAAGATCAGCTTGTATTTACATGGGGAGGCAGGCAGTGGACCTTTCAGGTCCTGCTGCAAAGGTATGTGCACTCACCTACGTATTGTCATAACCTAGCGGCGCATGACAGAGCGGAATAAACCCAGTAACATCAAACTGTACCACTATATTGATGATCTCATGCTGACGTGACTCCCTGGAGGCATTAGGAAAGGCAGTAGATTCATTGACTACCTATCTACAAGAGAAAGGGTAGGCTATAAACCCAGAGAAGATGCAAGGACCAGGCCTGTTGGTGAAATTCCTGGGTGTAGGTTGGTTGGGAAAGACCAAAGTACTACCTAATGACAAGGGTCAGGCATTCTCGGTCCCTACTGCGCCAAGGCAGCTGCAAGAATTTGGGGGTATACTGGGATACTGGCATTCCTGTATACCCTATTTAGTGCAGCTGCTGAGGCCTTCATACCAGCTCACAAAGAAAGGTCAAATATGGGACTGGGGGAGAAGGGAAGAAAAGGCCTTCAAGCAAGCAAAACTAGCTTTTAAACAGGCCCAGGCACTGGGTATATTCAATCCTACCCTTCCAGCCAAACTAGATCTCCATGTAACTCAGAATGGGTTCAGCTGAAGTCTATGGCAGCGCCAGAATTCCATTTGAACCCCAGTTGGGTTCTGGTCTCAGGACTGGCATGGAGAAGAGAGGTATACTATGACTGAAAAACAGTTACTGACTACCTACTCTGTGATACAGGCAGTAGAGCCAGTAACCCAAACAGCTGAAGTTATAGCTAAGATGACCTTACCAACTCAGGGATGGGTGAAAGATCTGACCCACCTTCCTAAGACAGGGGTGGCCCAAGCACAGGGAGCGGCACAATGGGTCGCCTATCTCAGCCGGAGGAGAAGTCTGTCTTCGTCACTGTTGAAAGAAGAGCTCCAGAAGATCCTAGGCCTGGTGATGTACCACAGTGATGCACCAGAAGAGACAGTGGTTGCTCCACCAGAGAAGAGTCTCGTTCAGGAAGGGAAATACCCCATTCCTGAAGATGCCTGGTATACAGATGGGTAACCCGAGCAAGTGGAGAGCAGTAGAATACTATCCCTCCAAACAATCTGGTTTGAAGAGGGAGATTATCAGAGTAGCCAATGGGCAGAACTGCAAGGTGTGTGGATGGTTATAACCAAGGAACCCGGTGATGGTGTCCTGAATATTTGCACAGATAGTTGGGCTGTGTACCGGGGACTCACTCTTTGGACTGCACAGTGGGCCACCCATGAATGGACTATTCATATCTGACCAATATGGGGTAGAGATATGTGGTTAGACATATGGAATATGGTTAAACACAGGACCATACATGTCTACTATGCTTCTGGTCACCAGCCTTCACAGTCACCAGGAAACAATGAAGCTGACACACAGGCTTGAGTCCAATGGACTGAGAATTCACCCTCTGAGTACATTGCCTGCTGGTTACAACAAAAGATGCAGCATGCGGGACAAAGAACAATATGGGCAGCTGCTAAAGCATGGGGGCTGCCCATACAACTCTCTGATGTTGTCCAGTCATGCTGAGACTGCAATGCTTGCTCCAGGGCGAGACAGATTGTTGCCCAAAACAACAGCGCATGTTGCTAGAGGATACAATCCTCTCCAGCAATGGCAGGTCGATTACATTGGGCCCCTCCCTCAGTCTGAGGGGGTGAGATATGCCCTGACCTGCATCAACACAGCAAACAGGCTAATGCAGGCCTGCCCAGTGCCAAGAGCACACCAGGCATATACCATCAGGGCTCTCACCAAGTTGATGGCTGCCATCACCTCAAGTCATCAAAAGCGACCAAGGGACTCATTTCACTGGTACATGGTACTATGCTGGGCAGAAGAAAACAACATCGAATGGCAATTCCACCTGCCATATAATCTGACGGGGGCAGACTTATTGAACACTATAATGGCAGTCTTAAAGCTGCCTTGAAGACAGACTCTCAGTCCTGCAGAAGTGGATGAAAAGGCTCTACGAAACTCTGCGGGACATGAATGAAAGGCCTAGAGATGGCAGACACAGTGCCCTGAAGATATTGCAGATGACATGAGCCTCCCTGCTTAGGATCCAAATTACGGGCACCAATAACCAGGTACGACCCCAAATTGGCAATGAAAATAATCTTCTCCCTGCCTCTGAGAACCTAGAACCAGGTACCCATAGAATAGAATGGCCTTGGAAGGTGCAAGAAGGACCGAAGTGGCATGGCCTATTTGCTACCCTAAGGGAGATTGTTGGTGGTTGAAGGATTTCTAATCCCCCCAGCGATGGGTACATGGCCTGCAGACACTGTGGTCAACACTCCGGTTTTCGTCACTAAGGGGACCTTAATCATGTCCCTCTGACAAATCAGGACTCCCCCTTTGGTACCTGATATAGTTATGCAGTCTCGGATATTGGGCCAAAGGATATGGTGCATATGGGCAGGACATTCCCCAGTGCAAGCCTAAGCGTTGACCCAGGACAGGAACATGGACTCTATTATCTTGCTGTGGAGGGTGGACCCTACCCCTTCTTGTACCTCTGCAACATCTATACTACTCTTCATGAGTTTCTTTGAGTCCACAGGATCACCAGGAGTAACATGGCATCAACATGTTCCAGTGTCACTGTAAGATCCGCATGACACCCAGTGGTGGACTATATGGGACTGATGGAACACAAGCCAAACCTTTCCTAGTCCAAGCAACTTTGTGCCTCGCGGAGAACTATCAAGTACTGGCCAATGAAGGAACACTGACTTTAACCATAAACCAATCATCATCTCATACTTTGTCGGTCTACATCATGATGTGCAGTTGTACAAGCATTGCTTTGTATTGGATTACCATAAAGGAAAGGGCTTACCTTTAACCTGATCAGTTATTGGTTCATGCTATGGAGAGGTGGAGTGTAGTGGAAATGCGAAGTGACAGCTTGAACCAGTGAGTAAGCACCTGGTGGGAAGGCAGGGCCAACCCAGGGGAGCTCAGGCGCATGCAATGCACCTGAGTGACCAGAAGGGGTGAAGCCAGGATCTACCCCTTCCCAGACCTCATTTAAGGGTTGGCAGTGGAGGTGAGGGTATCTTATCTGGAGATCCCTCTATACTTGAGGCCTTCTGGAGGTAAGCAGCTTCTTTCCCTTATTTCTGTGCCTGCTGCTATTGTGTTTGAGCAGATCCTCGCTTGCTGTGGCCTGGGACCTTGCTGCTCTGCTCTGCTTTGGAAATTGTTTGGAAAGCATTGTTGTGCTTTCCATCATGTTACAACAGCTAATGAACATAAGTAACAAAACATTTTAATGTTTAATATTCTATTCAGATGGTTTTAAAAAAAGGAGAGGAACAAAACCATAGAACTAGTGGGATTTTAGACCTTGTTTTTGTAAAACCAGTTTGGTTTGATGGCAGTGGTTGTAATTCTTTGTGAGGTCTCAGTGCTCAGAGTATTTTTTATGAAGATTTCCTTGTTTTTCATCCTTAACAGTAGGATGTGTGTACACAAATGTGTGCATTGCCAGAAGTGATCACATGAATAAGGCATGACTGTGAAGCAAAGGATATTTTTCTCTCGTAATAGTCTGGTGAAGAGCAATAATCAGATTTTTGAATTGAATATCTGATTGCAACCCTATACATTCCATTTGAAAAATGTGTTTATGTGAAATGGAGTTGCAAATATACCAAAAAATGGATGATTTTTTTGTAGTCTTGAAACCTCACATTCCTTTATCAAAACAGAAAGCGTGGCTGTGTATTTTCTGCTGTTCATGGGACTCTGTTTAGTTAATGTATCAAAATGCAGAAAGTTATTTATCATAGCTTGAGTTGGCACTGCACTGCATCCTTCTGGTGTCCTGGTTTCAGCTCCAACAGTGTTAACAGCAGGCTGATGGTTTAGTTTTTCCTGAGTGATGGGTGTGGGTCTGGGGCTGGGCTGCTCTGCAGGGCGCAGCTGTTGCCAGGATGGCTCATGCTGGGCCACATGTAGCCTGAGGGCGGTAGGTTGGATATACCTGATTTATCATGTATTTTTAACAGCTTTGGCTAGAAAACTTGCAATCATTTGTACTGTACTCTTTAGTTTGCTTTTTTACCCAAGACCTCTCTAGTCCCACAACCACAGTATATGATCAACCATTCTCACTTGCAGTTCATGTTTTGATGTAACATTGCAGAGAAGAAAAAGGAACCAGAACAATCCCTCGGAGCCCCCTAAATATTTGTGTGAAAACCCAACTCTGCTTCAGCATGACCCAAGCTATGGCTTTTCAGCAGTCAGCACGGCACCATCATCTCCTGCTTGGTGCCACACTGGTCTGGAGCTACCTAGCGGTCCTTCCTTGCGATTAAGGCTGGCAGAAAGCTGTTTCCCGACCTTCCTCGCAGCCTGGGGCTTTCCCCGGCGCCTCATGCGGGAAGCCCGTCCGCTCCTCCTGACGCTACTGTCGCTCCAGGGCAACCTCTGCTCCCGCAGCACTTCAGCCGCGGAGCCAACAGATGTGGCCGCGCGGTAGCCTAGAGGGCCTTATCAGCACCCACCACAGCTCTGGAGTACCGCCTGGCTCTTCCCAATCCCGACAGGACTGCTTTCTGCGCCAGTCCGGAACCTGAGCTAATCGGAAGGCACTTGCATTCCGTGAGCGCCCGCACGACTTAATCAGCCCGCACCAAACATGGCCACGCCAAGCTCTGCGATAGGGGGGGTAGGCGGAGTGACGGCACTGCCAAGACCCAAGATGGCGCCGGCTCCTATTGTATTGTCAGAACCGATTCCAAGATGGCCGCCCCCTGCGGAGCGTGTTGCTGCCAGGATCCAAGATGCCTTCCCCCACGCCTTCGACGTGGCCTGATTCCATTAAGGCCTCACCAGCGCCCTCCAGACGGTGTCTGACCTCATCAAAGATGGCTGTGGGAAGAGCCGCCTTTTATTAGGCTCTTATCCCTCAGTCCTCACTGGAGTGTTGGGGTTCGCCTCTGAGATGGCGGCTGCTGAGCTGGAGTACGAGTCTGTCCTTTGCGTGAAGCCTGATGTCAGTGTGTACCGCATCCCACCGCGAACCTCGAACCGCGGATACAGGTCAGAGGGTCTGGTGGTGCCGGCGACCGGGGCCTAGCGGGCCTATGCTCGGTGCGGAGCTGTGCGCGGCTTCCGCACCGCCATGTCGCTCCAAGGGTGGCCCCGTCACTGCCCTTGTCTGCTCTGGCCCAGCCCTTATTGCCCGCTCACTGGGCTGGGGAGAGAACGAGGAGGCATTCTTGCCGAGCGCCAGTGATCACATCAAGGTGGCAGCGTCTGTGCTGCAGGATGCAGCTACAGGCAGTGCCGCAACTGATGTGGGAGCAAGGTGGGTGGTCGGGACGGAGCCGGTGCTTAGTGCCCCACTGGAAGTGGGATGCAGCAGCAGTCGCTGTCGTGCAGCAGCATCAGGCCTATCGGATTTCATAATCGCTTAGCCGGGACAGAGAAGGGGGGAAGCCGTAAACAGATCTGTGGAGTAAAAAGCCATTTTTATGTGTGTGCTTGGGGTCGTACCATAACTGCTGTCCTGGTAATAGATGTGCATCCTTCCCCACCCCCTCCTCTTGTTGTCCCTGCAAAGCTGGCACAGCTAATGCAGCATGTGGCTCTGGTGTTCACATAAGCGATCAGCTGGCATGATCCCTTCTGTGTGAATAAGCAGGGACTTGAGAAGCAGGTTCTCGTAGGCACTAGTGCCTGCTGAGCGGCTCTCTGGTTGCAAGCAGATTGGAAGTACTTTCTGAGGCCATAGCACCTCTAGCTCTGCTGACTTCTGCTACAGATAACATACTGAATACTTCTGATAAATTTTAATCACCTCATGTGCTGCCTGTGCCTTAGCCCAGGAGCATTCTCTCCTATACTGTGGAGGAATGCGGACAGCCTAGCTAATCATATGCAGGACATGAGACCATGTTAGTGATTTGCTATGCTTTTTCCAAGGGGAGCCAACTTTAGCTCTCAGTTTGAATGGTTCCCCGAGACATGAGTTAGATATAGTAGAATCATAGAGTCCTTAGAGTTGGAAAGGATCTTTAAAGGTCTAGTTCAGCTCCCTTGCAATGAACAGGGACATGCAGAGCTCGATCAGGTTGCCCAGGGCCTGATCCAGCCTTGCCTTGAAAGTCTCCAGGGACAGGGCATCTACCACATCTCTAGGCAGCATGTTCCAGTGCCTCACCAGTCTCACTGTAAAAGACTTTTTCCTTGTATCCAGCCTAAATCTATCCTCTTTGAGCTTGAAGCCGTTTCCCCTTGTTCTGTCACCACAGACTCTGCTAAAGAGTCTGTTCCCTTCTTTCCTGTAGCTCCCCTTTAGAAATTGAAAGGCTGCTATCAGGTTACCTCTGAGCTTTCTCCAGGCTGAACTCTCTCAGCCTGTCCTCACAGGAGAGGTATTCCATCCTTTGGATCATTTTTGTGGCCCTCCTCTGGACAGACTCCAGCAGGTCTATGTCTCTCCTGTACTGAGGGCTCCGCATCTGTATGCTGTACTCTAGGTGAGGCTTCCCCAGTGTGGAATAGAGGGGGCAGGATCACCTGCTGGCCATGCTGCTTTTGATGCAGTCCAGGATACAATTGGCTTTCTGAGCTGCAAGGGCACATTGCTGTCTTATGCCCAGCTTGCCATCCACCAGTGCCCCCAGGTCGTTTTGGCAGGGCTGTGCTCAATCCTTTTATCCCTCAGCTTGTATTGGTAGTGAGAGTTGCCTCACCTTGGGTGCAAGGTCTTGCACTTGGCTCTATTGAACCTCATGAGGCCCTCTGCTTGAGCCTATCTAGGTCCCTCTGGATGGGATAATCAAGTGCTGAACTTTACCTGTTGGCTCTGGCAGTATCAGGGAGGAAGGCAGGAGTTCATGGTTCTTAAGAAAATATATTTTTGATTGTAAACTCCTGTAGGCTGTCCTGTTTTGTGTGTGTTTTGTTGTTTTCTCCTTCTCTTTCCACAGCAGTCTATTTGATAGGCTAATCAAGATGGTTGCATGTATGATATTTTACCTGGTGTATGTAACCTAGAAGCCTCTAGATTCAGAGGTACTTGATATTATTTTACAACAATAGGGTAAAATAATGGATTGGATTTTCTTTATGCTAGGTCTTCCTGGAAAATACTCATAAATTGTTTTTTAGTCCCTTTTGGATTTACTGTTCCAAGTGAGTTTTTGGGCTTCAGTCTTCCCTCTTCTGCAAGCTTATAAAGTAGAGACGAGCTGATGTTCTCTGGTTGTTGTCTATTTCCCTTTATAGGAGGAAGGACAGACCAATCTGAGTTATGTTTGTAGACTGGCAGCAGTAGAGAGGAGATGAGATCTTGTGTGTTGTTTGAAGAGAGAAGACAGCCTCATGTGTTGAAGACTGGGGAACAGAGACTTTAGCTGATCTGGTTGGGTTGAAGGGTTGAGATACAGTCAGTGAACAGCTGCTTTTCTTTTCAGGGCATCTGACTGGAAGCTGGACCATCCGGACTGGACAGGGAGACTTCGTGTCACCTCCAAAGGGAAAACTGCATATGTAAAACTAGAGGATAAGGTTTCAGGTAAGGGGAGTAATGCGGCTTGTTGAAATTTTAACTGTGGTTGCTAATTATGAGCCTGTGCTCCTATGCCTGCCCATAGCTGTGCATGACAGTCCTGGACTTGCTTTAGAAAAACAGTTGCCTTCCTCAGTACTTAATTCTTTGTTTGTAGGGGAGCTCTTTGCCCAGGCTCCCATAGACCAATATCCTGGCATTGCGGTGGAGACTGTGACGGATTCCAGCCGTTATTTTGTGATTCGGATTCAGGATGGGACTGGTGAGTTGAGTCGTGTATGCCAAGTGCCAGGGGTGGAGGACACTCAACCTGATGAAGCTGTGTGTATGTGTGGTGGATTGAGATAGTGATGGGAGTACTGAAGAGGCTGGGTAGGATGCCTGGAAGGGTGGGAAGGAAAGGTTTGTGCAACATAGAGAACCCTTCTGCATCGAGTCCAGGGGCTGGGGAGGAGTATTTGGTTTCTGAGAGTACCACATGGCATGAAGAGTGCATCCTGTAGGCTAGGAACAGTGAAATTCTGTGAGATGCTGGTTTCAGCAGTAGATCAATTGGCAGGAGGTAGCACAGAGTGGTTTTTGGAGTGAATGAACAGAGGCCCATTCACAAAGCACCTCCAGTGATTCCTTCTGTCTCCTTGCTAGGACGAAGTGCTTTTATAGGCATTGGTTTCACAGATCGTGGTGATGCCTTTGACTTCAATGTGTCTTTGCAGGATCACTTCAAGTGAGTTGTGCTTTTCTGGAATGCTGTTTTTCCTCGGGACCCTGGAATGTGTTGGGTGGTGGTGCTCATTCACCTAGCAGAGGTTTCCTTGGGAAGGTCATGAAGCCCTGCTCTGGCACCATTAGGGATGCTTGAACGTATTGCCAACTGTAATGTAAGCTGGGAGTCTTTCAGGGTCCAATCTGTAAGCCATAGATTCGTTTGGGTTAGAAGGGACTTTTATGATCATCTAGCTCCAACCCCCCTGCTGTAGGCAGGGACACTTCCCACTAGACAAGGTTGCTCAAAGCCCCATCCAACCTGGCCTTGAATGCCTCCAGGGAGGGAGCATCCACAACCTCTCTGGGCAGCCTGTTTTAGTGTCTCACTATACTCACAGTAAGGAATTTCTTCCTAATATCTAATCTGAATCTATCCTTTTCCTCATCCTGTTGCTACATGTCCTTCTTTGCTGCATGCCCTCCTCAGCTTTCCTGCTGGCCCCTGAGTCTTATTCTTAAATCCAGTGACACTACAGACAGTCTCTTGGGTTTGTGGTGTTTTGAGCTTTTAGCTGTACTACAATGGGAGTAGTGGGGTAGCTGGTTTGAAAAGGCAAGATAGTTATTTGTCAGGTTGTGGAAAAGAATCACTTTTTTCTTTTTTTTTTTTTTTTGAAACTCTGCTCCTGTTTGCCACAGTCTCTTATCTTTTCCCTGTCTTCTTTTTAGGTGGGTGAAGCAGGAAACTGAGATCTCCAAGGAGACCCTGGAAGCTGACACACGTCCTAAATTGGATTTGGGGTTCAAGGAAGGGCAGACCATCAAACTGAACATCGGGGTAAGGAGCCCAGTCGACCCTGCCTCTTTTCTGGATATTCCAGTGGATAATCTTTCTCACTTGTCCTCTCATTTTTATATAGAACATGACAACAAAGAAAGGAGGAGCAGCCAAGCCTCGTGTGTCTGGATCAGGGGGCCTAAGTCTGCTGCCACCTCCGCCGGGAGGCAAAATTGCAGTCCCTTCGATCCCTCCTACTTCTTCTGCATCCATTGCCAACCATGTCACACCACCACCCATGCTGAAGTCCAGTAACATGAGCAGCGCAGGTAAATGTTAGCATAGAGCAAACAATCTATCGAACATTAGTAGGTACATAGAGAGAGCAGAGGCCTGCTTCAGGGAAGTGGTGTTCAAGTTCACTGTAACATCAACAGAGCAGTTAAAAAGAAAAAAAACTATGAAACGTGATGTGCCCTGAGGTCTTTTCTTTCTTTGACCTGAGGATCTCCCTATTTGTTTAATAATGCTAGCCCCTTGAATAGCATTGTAGCTGTTCTCCTTGCAGAAAGAGAAAACAAATGAAGTGGCCAAAATGACCTGGGCAGGCACATATGGAATTTAATTACTCAGATTCTTCTGAACTTGTACGTGCTTTAGGGGCACTGGCAGAGCTGTGTGGAGCGTTCAGAAAAGGAGTGCTCAGTTGCTTGCTTTCCATTGGGAAATACAGATAGCCCATGGTTGTTGAAAGGTGCAGGAAAAGCACTTCTTGAGAGGCTTTAAACAGGGAGGGAGGTAGCTTTTAATATGAAGACCAGAAGGTGCAAAGTATAGTGAGATTGGGCTGTAACAAAGAGATTGCTGAGTCCTCTGGATGCTGAATTAAATGCATGACCACAAGATGAATGCTGGTGATATAGCACTGTTTCTGAATTCACAGACATATACAGACCTGAGTGAGAAGAAACCACAAGCTTCTGAATAGGGCTGGGCTGCAGCGTGTGATTTGTACTGATAGCAACTGTTATGGTTGTGGTGCTATTGCTGAGTCTAAACCCTAGGACTCCTTGGAGGGGGATAACATGTTGTAAACCTGCCAGTTGATATGCTAGATGGAGACCTAATGGTTCTTGAAGACAAAATAACCCTATAGCAGGAGCTGGAACCTTGGTGCCCATTTGACAAAAGGGGCTGCTGTTAAAACAGACTAGGCCCTTAAATATTCTTACTTTCTTCCTCTGAAGAGCTGGAGTCCATTCAAAGATTCTGTGCCACTACATGCAGTGGCTTGTATAATGTGACAGTTTAAATGCCTGCATATTGTTTCTGTTTTGTTTTTTTTCTACTACCTTGACAGATTTCAGATTTTTCCTCTTCTGTCTTAGATATTCTGTTAGACTTAGATGCTCCTACATGTGCATCCAAGACACCAACATCAACTACCACAGACGTCTGGGGAGACTTCAACACTGCATCCAGGTAAACTGTGATGAAGGGAACTGCACACAGGAAGGGTGACATTATAATATGTGCTGAAGGAGCAGTGAGTTAGACTTTGTTAGGGGTACAGCTTTGATTGTCTTTTCTTTCTTTCAGTGGTGTTCCTAATCAGGCTCCTCAGCAGTCCAACTGGGTCCAGTTCTGAATGGTTAAAGCAGTGGAATGGAATAAACTGACCAAGAGTCTAGAGGCACAAATGGAGTCACAGGGGGCACAAACCTCTCCAGTCTGCAATCAAAAACAAGTCAGGACAATTCTTTTTTTTTTTTTTTAAGCCAGATCTTTACTTCAGTCAAAACTTACTATTTTTGATTCCCACAGTGAAACCCATTGAACCTGAAGAGAATATCCTGACTCCTCACAAGGTGAGCAAAGGGAAGAGAGCCTCATCTCTTCTACTAACGTGGCTGTTGCATGGTACATCCTAGCTCTTCTCTGTTTTTTTCCATATAAGGAAAGGAAGAATCCTGAGGAAAGTTCATGCAGGAGGAGTCTGGGTAGATGTCTCTGGGTTCTTCATCCTTTAAGTTTTTTTGGTTACAGACTGCTTTCTGCATCTGCTTTCAATAGCAACTTGAGTTGCTGCAGCTTGGCCTTCAGTGCTGAAGGCTGCAGTTTTAAATGGAAGCTGTAAGCTATAATGTTTCTCCTGAGTCTTAATACAAAATGCCATTTGATTAATTATGTCTATGGTGAGGAGTGAATCTTGCCGTGCATGCAGTGCACTTCCTTTCTTTGGTGCATTTCTTGATAGTACTGGATGTTCCTGTGCTCTTATGGGAGGAATTGTGCAAGCCCTTAAGTAGACTTGCTGCCCCTATGATTTAGCTGCAGCTGGACACCCCATTAGGAGGCTCCTTGCTTAGCTTGCAGATTCATTGGAGGAATTTCTCACTTTCTCTTCTTCCTTTTCCCCTCTTCCTTCAGGAAAAAAAAACCTCATTGTCAGTGAGCTGTTTAAATGGAAATAGCTTTGGAAAAAAAAAGCCTGGTTTTGTAATTAGGTAGTTGCTTGCACTAGATGTCAATCTGGTTGTCCCACTGCTCAGCATTTCATGTTCCTGTGACAGTCTACTGAGCCCTGACCTTTATTTGTCACTGTTACAAGTGAGAAGTTAACAAGTATTGTGTATTTAGGCCACAGTAGGGACCATCGTGGGACAGGGGGTTAATTTCTGGTGAAGGGACAGTCATTCTCCTGTTTTCAGCTCTCATCACTTGGGCAAGAAATGTATGGTAGGCCCCATCTTGAACTGTGACAGCCAAGTTGTCCCACCTGGGTTCCTTGTGGATTTTCTTCTAAGAAAAGTTTCTAAAGGCCCTTTGTACACTATTTCATCTTCAGCAGTTGTGGATGTGATCTGGGGTGTAAGTCTGCTGATAAATTTGGGAAAGCCTGCCGGCAGGCTGCAAATCTCCCAAGCCCCTCCATGCTAACTGTCAAGCCAAAACACTAGCCAGGATGGTGGTCACAATGACTAGAACACTAGCACTTTGGTGCTTCCCTAGAAGACTTCTTCCCATTTTCAACAACAAACTAGCTCAGCATCAACACTTTTGTAACTGGGATATGCAAGTAAATAGTGCCCTTTGGAATTAAGATTTTCTGGTGAGGATGTTGAAAGAGTTGTATGTACCTTGCATTTGCAAAGTTCTGAGGTCTGTTTTATCCTTTCACTACATTGAGGGCATTTTGGGGACTACATTTCACTGAGACCATCACTCTTGGAAGTAAAACTATTTTTGAAAATAGCTCTGCACTTCTTGTGATAGTGGGGACAAGACTGCTCTTAGATGTATTTTAAGCACTCATTCAGTCCTGATAACTTGGCTCTCTTGGTGTTTCCCTGTTTCTCCCTTCCTTCCACCCTTCCCCCCACCTTCCAAGTCATTTCTGCAGTCTTATTATACATAAGCTCCTTGCCTGTTCAGAATCTGTGGGTGGCTATAATATGCTAGCTAAGCCACAGACTCCTCTGGTTGACTTCCCCCACTCCCCGTAGCATTGGCAGGTCCTGTCATTTCAACTACATATCAGTTCTCCAAACCAAGGATGTCCGTAGCACCAGTTAAAACTAATTAGGAGCCTCTTCCATGTTGTCTTAGTATTCTGGAGATAATATATGATGTATTTGAAAAAATAAAAAGGCAAAAATTAAAGATGTATATAAAGCATAAAATGTATTGGTGAAATGGTAATTAAACAAGTAACCTTGGGGAAAAGAGTATTGTGAATCTAAGTTGTCAGAATGTTGTTTTGGAAGCACTGCAGAGTGAAGATCTTTGTTTCCAACAAGATCCCACTAGCCTACTTGTAACGCACTTGCAGAAGAACTACCTGCAAACTGGGCAAGAGCAGCTCTAGAAACGAATCAAGTTCAGCCTCTGGGCAAAGAAGCATGAGCGTGGAAAAAGGATGTAACTATGACCTATGGCTGTTCCAAGTGGTGAGGGGGGGTAAAAACAATGTGGAAAACAGGCTCTTGACTAAAAGGGTATTTATGTTTCTTGATAAGAATGTGGATAAAACTAGTAAGTGAGAGAACTTCTGATTGTCTTGCCAACTAATATTTCAGACATTAGAGGCTTTACGTCCTGCAGGTGTTTGTCAGAATTGATTCTTGTGGTGCTTATGGATGGGAAGCAGTCTCTGCTGACTGCAGAAATGAGCTGAGTGGGCCCTTTGTCAGGAGAAGGCAAAGACAGACTGCTCTAAAAGGAGAGCAAGCTGGGAGCTTAGTCAGCAATGTAGGCAGGGGCAGTGGCTTCTCCAGAAAGGAAAGTCCTGTGGTACCTAAACAGGAAGATAGAGCAGGTCAGGATGAGGATTCAGATCAGCAGGGTACATTGCTAGGCATAGTCATGGCTGTACTGTCAGTCAGATAGGGGTCAAGAGTGAGAGCCTTAGCTTAGAAATAGCTTGTGGGCAAAGGAGGAGTAGGGCATTTGTATGGTAACTGTTGAGTCATGGCCTGAACCACTGATTGAGCACCTGGGAAAAGGGCCTAGTCAGCCCTGGGAGCACAGGTGAAGGCAATTCACCTGTGTGACTGGAAGGGCTGGAGCCCAGCTCCACCTTTTAGACCTCATTTAAGGGCTGACTGCCACTGTGGAAGGATCTCTGGTTGGAGATCCCTCCCTTGTGGAGTTTTTCCTCTGAGCCTAGATCTTCAGAGATGGGTGAGCACCTTTTCTTTCTTTTTGTAGTACCATCCCATCTGCGTTAGTCCCTTTGCTGTTATACCCCTGTATTGCCCTTCCACCATGTTAATCTTTTCAATTGTAACAGGTGTTGCTGTGGTGTCTCCAAAGCTGGACGTGTACATTCTTTATGCTGGACTTCAGTCCAGGCTGCTAGTTTCCCAGAAGATGTAATAAGTGCAGGGTGCTGCATCTTTGCTGGGGCAATCTCAGACATGGGCATAGATAAGGAGAACTCATTTAGAGCAGGTCTGTGGAAAAAGACATAGGGCTTCTGGTGGGTAAAAACCTTGATGCAAGTCAACAGTGTGTGCTTGCAACCTGGAAGGCTGGGCTGGATCAAAAGAGTGGCCAGTGGGGCAAGGGAGGTGATTGTCTCCCTCTGCCCTCATAAAGCCCTATTTAGAGTACTGCATGCAAATTTGGGGCCCCCAGCACAAGAAAGATGGAAGTTGTTGGAGCATGTTCAGAGGAGGGCCATGAAGATGATCAGAGCGCTAAAGCAACTCTACTACGAAGACAGGCTGAGGGAGGTGGGCCTCTTCAGCCTAGAGTAGAGAAGGCCCTCGGAAAGCCCCGTTGCAGCCTTTCGGTATTTAAAAGGAGCCTATAAACAGGATTGAGACTGGCATTTTACACAGATGGTGATAGGACAAGGGGGAGCAATTTTAAATCTAGTTTAGGTTAGATGTTAGGAAGTAAGTTCTTTACTCAAAGGGTGGTGAGGCACTGAAGCAGATTGCCTAGAGAAGTTACAGCTGCCCCATTCCTGGAAGTGTTCAAGGACAGGTCGGATGGGGCTCTGACCAGCCTGATCTATGGGGTAGCAACTCTGCCTGTGGCAGGGTGGTCGTAATTGGATGGTCATTAAGGTCCCTTCAAACCCTATGCATTTATGAGTCTAGGAATGTATGCTTGGGGCCCTGACATTTTTCTAGCTGGAGCCTGCTCAAGACTACTCATAGTCATCTCTTTTTGCACAGCTGCATTTACTCAGTGTTTGCCAGACAAAAAAACTTTGCATCTGTAGTTTTGAAAGTATCACAGAAGTCTTGTGGTCTGGGTAAAGGTGAGAAGTCTTACCCTGATCCAGGTGTTCGAATGCCACCAGTGCTTACTGATTTGTCAGATATTTAGCATCTCTGGTGGCCTGGAAAAATGTTTGTTCTTTCTTTAGATCTAGGAGTGAAGTTACTGTTTTTTGGTGAATATGGTGGATTTACTGGCTAGGTCCTGGCAGGCAGAAAATGAAGGGTCATGTCTTGTGGTAAAGCTTGACTAACTTTCTAGTGGTTACTTTAAGCAAAAAAAAAAAAAAAAGTTGACCAGCCTAGGAGGGTGCTTCTTTGGATTAAGAGAAGTTTCAGGTGAGATATATCTATGGGAGGTGCTGGGTTATACTCTTCCTTGTGCAGTACAGAAGCACAGATAACTGGAAAACAGTTCATGAGGAAGAGGTCTTTGTCCTCTCTGGAGCTCTTCATGTCCGCAGGCCCTTCCTCACAGTGGGGTCTGCTAGTGGTAGAGAATGCTACAATGCAACAGCTTTACATTTAGCGTAAATCCTCTCTTCCCTTCTGAATTCACCAGGAACAGTCTTTCCCTCCCCCTGGGTCTACAGGACAGAAAAATTGTCTGTGACAGTCTACAGAAAAGAAGCTGAGGGAATGCCTTACAGCTTAGAATCATAGAATCACCAAGGTTGGAAAAGACCTCAAGATATGATGGACCTCAATGTCCAACCATCCACCTACCACCAGTATTTTCTTGCTAAACCACATCCCTTAGTATAACATCTAAATGTTTCTTGAACACCTCCCTGGGCATCTTGTTCCAATGCCTGACCACCCATTCAGAGAAGAAATTTTTCCTGATATCCACCTTGAAACTCCCATGGTCCAACTTGAGACCCTTCTCTCTATTGCCAGTTGTACTGGAGAAGAGGATGACCTCCGCCCTGCCACAACCTCCTTTCAGGTAGCTGTAGAGAGCTTTAAGGTCTCCCTGAGCCTCCTCCAGACTAAACAATCCCAGTTCCCTCAGCCACTCCTCATAAGACTTGTGCTTCAGAGCCTGTGCCAGCTTTGTTGCTCTTCTCTGGACACACTCCAGGGCCTTCGCTGGCTGGGTGGATGTGGGGAAAGCAGTAGATGTAGTCTGCCTTGATTTCAGCAAGGCATTTGATACTGTCTCCTACAACATCCTTATTAAAAAGCTGAAGAAGTGTGGGATAGATAAGTGGACAGTGAGGGGGGTTGAGAACTGGCTAACTGGCAGAGTTCAGAGGGTTGTGATCAGCAGTGCAGAGTCCAGTTGGAGGCCTGTATTCTAGCAGCAAAAGCTCCCCAGAGCCTTCTCTTTTCCAAGCTAAACAAGCCGAGTTCCCTCAACCTTTCCTCATAGAGGTGCTCCAGCCCTCTGATCATCTTAGTGGCCCTCCTCTCCTGCTCCAAGAGCTCCACATCCTTCCTGTACTGGGGGCCTCAGGCTTGGATGCAATACTCCACGTGGGGCCTCATAAGAGCTGAGTAGAGGAGGACAATCACCTCCCTCTCCCTGTTGGCCACTCCTTTTTTAATGCAGCCCAGAACACAGTTGGCCTTCTGGGCTGCAAGCACACATTGCTGGCTCATGTCCAGCTTCTCATCCACTAATTCTGCATTCTGTGATTTAAAGACTCTACTCACAGCTGTGCAGTAACTATTCCTACTACAGCCACACTGTGTATACTGCAAGCACAAACTTTCAAGCTATTATAGAATTTTCTTGCTGTGTATAGGTTCCCAAAGAAATGGAGATGAAGATACATCCATTAGAAGACATGAAACAAAAGTAAACAGAACGCACAAACACGTATACAAAACAAAATCTGTGTGAGCTTTATTGATGGGGGAACAGAATCTGAACCTGAAGTGATCCATCTTCTTAAAACAGCATAAAACTGCTGAGCTCTAGGAGGGTGCTTACATGTTTTAATGAATCATAGAATCACCAGGGTTGGAAAAGACCTCTGAGATCATCCAGTCTAGCCACCCACCTACTACCAATATTTTCCCACAAAACCATGTTCCTTAGTACGACATCTAAATATTTCTTGAACGCCTCCAGAGACGGTGACTCAAGGCCTAGGCAAATATATTGGGTACTTGTTATGTTATCTGAACAATAGATTCTCAGTCTAGAGACAGTTTTAGATGACTTCCAAGGTGTGCAGCAATAGAAGATGATAGTGCCTTCTACTAGGATAAGGAGCACACTTGTAAAGGTATTCATCAAGATTTAGTTTAGAAAGTGATACAGAAAGAAGTGGCTCACCCTTTCCAAAGGCTCGTGGAGTCTTGAGAAGGGTACAGTCTCCAAATAGATATACCACTCCCTTAGCTGCTAACCCTTAAATGAAGGTGAGGAGGTGTGGATCTGGTCCACCCCTTCTGGTCACTCAGGTGCACTGCTTGCACCTGTGCTCTCTTGGTCAGCCACACCTTCTCAGCTGGTTGTCAATCATTGGTTCAGACTGTGAACTAGGAATTCCAATACACAAGGTAATAGCTTTGTTCATGCTAATAGTCAAGAAAATCACACTGCAGGATGTAGTAGTTATTGAAAGTTAGCTTAATTTTCCAACTGCTGTTATCTATAGCTGTGTGTCCATATCCAGGCTTCAGCCCCTGAACATTCACTGAAGTTGCCTTTGAGCATGGGAAGATCAATCAGCAGTCTGTGACTGTAGCGTTTGAGTGCAGAGCTATGTTTGTCCATTTGTGACTGAGGTCAACTGTTTGCATCACTTGTGTCTGGGGCAGGCTAACAAAATAACATGCAATAGCCTGTCTTTTCTTTCCCAGGCATTATAGGATGGCAGCAGTAATGCATGGTGGAGGCAGCTGGCTTTCCTGGGAGACAGGATTTTTAATCCTTGAAGCAGTCTGAAGAGACATTCACTGAAGGAATTAGTTGTTTGTGTCTTGTGGCCTCTTTATTGAGCCTTGTGTTTTCAGAATGCAAGGGAGTGCAGTGCTCCCTGTTTCTCCTAGCCTGTCTGCAAGCATGTCTGGATTGTTAGCAAGTGCGACTAGGGAATGCGTGCTCGGTTTAACCCGTGACAATGTGATACCACCTGCTGCTGAACCCCCTCACTGCAGGGCTTCTGTTAATCCTAGGTCTTGTCCGTCTTCTCCAGGGACCAGCTGGGCTCCAGGCAGTTGGGATGGGTGGAATGTTGGCAAGCAGCTAAGATCTTGGCTAGCACTGAAGAAGCGCTCTCTGCAAGGAAATCATGGCTGGTATCTGTTGTGGAGAACATGGTGACTCTTGGGTTGGCTGCCTGTGGTGACTTCCACTGGGCAAGGGATGCTGGTGTCTGAAGGAGGCATGCCAGGGGGTGTGGTTTAGGGGCTGGACCTGGGTATAGAAAAAGCCACAAAGCATACCTGCAGCAATGGAAAGTGTCCCCAGCAGCATCTGAATCTGCCTTCATTTCCACAGCCATCATAACTTAACCATTTAAACACTTTCATGAACAATATAAAACTGACCTCTGATCAAGTTTACAGAAGCATGGTTTAAGCATTTTTATTACATCTCTCTTGACAGTTAGGCCACTGTTGAAATTATGTCTTCCAAATGCAGAAATTTTCTGCTCTCCTGATGACCTGTGCACCTTATTGCTCTTGTGCACAGATAGTGTAATGTAGGTCATGGAAAGGAGATGTCCCAGGGCGAGCACATACCTCCTCTTATGTTCTGCCAGTGTATATATTGCATGCATATGTCTTGTCTTTTAAGTTTTACCCTTAGGAACTGAATTCCTGTTTGTTTGGTTTTTGTCCTGAAGTGACGTCTAAGCAACGTCCATAGTGTTATGAAAACTTCTTTCAGAAATGTGTGAAGACTCTAAATCAGTAATGCTACAAGAACAGTTTCTTTGGTTAGTTAGCAGGGACAAGGAATTGATTTTTATTGAGCAGTAGTGCCCAGAATACTAGAAGAGGGATAGGAGGGCATTTCCTTTGAATAACATAAAGTATGGGGCTAGAGATTTGGCGTGTTAAACTACATCTCTGGCCCAGAGTTAGGAGCTGATGTCATTAATATCTAAAGCTGAAGTCAATACCATGGGTACATCTGCAAAGTATGTTTTGAAACCACTGCTGCATACTTATCTTTTTATATATAGAGAAGAACAGGAAAAGTCCTTAAATGATGTATTCCATACAGAATTAGAGTTTCTGTACATAGTGAACCTGCCTTGAATAACTTTATCTAACGTCACAAGTGGCCCTGCTTCAAGCAAGGGTAGAATGAGATACCTCTCACCTGAATGGTTTCACAGTACAATTTTGCACTGGGGTATGCTGAGGTGGGTCCTGTGATAGACCAACTGAGTCAGATGAGATGTCTGATACAGAGGTTTGGCAGGCTGTGGGGTGCATGAGAACTGACAGCAGTCCTTCAGCTCAGAAAGGGCAGCAGACATACCTGTTGTGCAAGGGCCAGCATGGTGTGCTGGAGTTCCTTCCTGGTCTTAAAATGCTAAATACACAAATAAATGCAATCTGGATACAGAGTCTAAAAGACATGAGCCACAGAGCTGCAAGCCAGCTTGAGTCAGCGAAGAGCACTTTGCTGTCTGCATCAGCCCCAGCCAGCAGCACCAGGGTCTTCAGGGATTCAGAAAAAGAAGGGAAGGGCTTTTTCCTCGAGTTCACGCTGGCTTCCATGCTGGTGGCTGGCATATGGAGTGCTAGCTACCTGTCATCCTTTCAATGTGCCAATGCTTACTTCAGTGCCCTAGCACCTGTAGTAAGTAGGTGACACAGGCACCTGGAGGGAAAGAGAAAGTGCCTTTCCCCATCTGACTGTGTTGCCATCTGTGTCATGAGGAGACTCTTGCACATGGTTGAACCCTAAAGCTACAGTGCTGAGTGCCTGGCATTAAAAATTCTCCAGTGTCTTTCAATGATTGGATGTTGGGAGCTCACAGCAATGTCATAGAATCATAGAATGGCCTGGGTTGAAAAGGACCGTAATGATAATCTAATTTCAACCCCCCTGCCACGGGCAGGGTTGCCAGCCACTAGACCAGGCATCCAGCCTGGCCTTGAATGCATCCAGGGACGTGGCATCCACAACCTCCTCGGGAAACTTGTTCCAGTGCTTCACCACCCTCTCAGTGAAAAGCTTCCTCCTAGTATCTAACCTAAACCTCCCGTCTTAGTTTAAAATCATTCCCCCTTGTCCTGTCACTATACACCCTCGTAAACAGCCGTTCACCTTCCTGTTTATATGCTCCCTTCAAGTATTGAAAAGCCACAATGAGGTCCCCCAGGAGCCTTCTCTTCTCTAAGCTAAACAAGCCCAGTTCCCTCAGCCTTTCTTCATAGGAAAGGTGCTCCAGCCCTCTGATTATCTCAGTGGTCCTCCTCCTGACTCGTTCCAAGAGCTCTGTGTCTTTCTTGTGCTGGGGGCCCCAGGCCTGGATGCAGTACTCCAGATGGGGCCTCACAAGAGCTGAGTAGAGGGGGACAATCACCTCCCTCTCCCTGTTGGCCACTCCTTTTTTAATGCAGCCCAGAACACAGTTGGCCTTCTGGGCTGCAAGCGCACACTGCTGGGTTATGTCCAGCTTCTCGTCTGTCAGGACCCCCAAGTCCTTCTCTACAGGGCTGCTCTCAAGGGGTTCTTCACCCAGTCTGTGTAAACACCTGGGATTGCTCTGGCCCAAGTGCAGCACCTTGCACTTGGCCTTGTTGAATGTCATTAAGTTAACATGGGCGCGCTTCTCCAGCCTGTCCAGGTCCCTTTGGCTTCCCTTCTCTCCAATGTATCAACTGCACCGCTCAGCTTGGTGTCATCTGCAAACTTGCTGAAGGTGCATTCGATGTCCAGCTGGAATGACTACACACTCAGTTCAGTTCAGCTTTCTCTAGTTGTTTCCAGAGGGAATTTTTATCTCCCCATCCTGACTGGGTGTGTAAGACAGTTGGTACCAAAGCTGCTCTGTCTACAGTCTATTCTGTGGTCTCTAAGCCCTGCTGCTGGCCTGTGAGAACATAGCATTCAATGGATAGAGAAAGGAAAAGAAATAGAAGCTCCAAATGGCTTGCATGGCCTTCTTGGCTGCGAGGTGCTGCTAAGATACATGGAAAGTGTCAGCACATTTATAATCTTAGTGATAAATCTTACCTTGAGGATAAAAGCACAGTGGTGAAGCCTTGCAATGCCGAGGCAAGCTCTGCAAGCCCAGTGAGATTTGTGCTACTGTTCCAGTGCCACCTGGTGGGACAGTCTAACCAATGCAGCCCTTCGGATCTCCCTCTCTGAGAAGGCTTTACTGCATTCCTCTAACGTGGGTGAAGAGCGTGTGAGGACAAGGAGGAAAACAGGCTGAGATGAGAGTGGCCCTAAGTTTATAACATGGGTACGGGTGACCTTACCTGACTGCCTCCTTGCTTGCTGGTGATTGTGGTGGTTTTTTTCTACTTTTCGTTCTACACACCCTTCCTTTCAAAAGAGGGAGATGAAGTGCATTCCATTTCACAGGTCAGAGATGTAGCCAAACTGAATTCAAGGCTGTTGAGCTCTGTGCAATCTTCAGACAGCACTAATAATGAAACATGAAGAGTTGTTTCTGTGGGAAGGTATTATGTGGCCACAACTTGTTCGTGCATATGCAGTGTGCTCACTCTAAGAAACTAAACTTCACAGCCTTTCTGAAAGAGGCCACTGAGTCTGACCAGGACTTGGATTTGGCCCAGATGTGCAGCTTTTGCAAGCAACTGCAGTATCTGGATCTGGTCTCCGAACAGCTTCTGCCCTCAAGACTTGTTCTGATCCAAAAGAGGAGCAGGGTGAAGATGCAGTTTTTCCAGTGAAGGCATAACATAAAGCTGTGAGATAACACATGTGATTGTGTCATCTGTTGGCTTTGGTTGGATAATTTTTAAATTTATTTCCTAATGGTAAATAAATGAAATGTATCCTTTCTTTTCTGAAAAAATAATCTTGGATTAACACTCTATGGAAAGAAGTGTGTTGAAGCTTCTTGTCTGCTTGAATGTTCCCTGGATACTGTTCTTCATGCTTTTATCCCAAAACTACCTATATCTGTTGGATTTCAGAAGCCTGTCATCACAGGTGTTGTCTTTCCCTTTCCAATGCTGACTGAGTTTGAGCTCCCTCAGCTCAGATAGCTTTGAGACATACTTCAATTCTGCTTGAAACCCTCCCTAAAACTTGGAAGGAACTGGGATGGGTGCGCTGAGGAATGCACAAATCATTTTGTGGAAGAATGTCTCTTTCTCGCATCTCCTACTTTTCCTTTACTATGACCTGCATGGCACTATAAGTGTAGTGTTTTGGAGAACTGCTGGGCCAGAATATAACTTTAGGTGGTTCCAGTAAGGATAAAATGTGTTTCTTCTGTCTCAGACCTGACTGGTGATGTGCTACTACCTGCTAGAAATTAGCGTGGCCTTCCAGTTCTACTTTTGTCTTATTTCTCCCACTCTGTACTGAAGTCTCCCTTTGTCACTCTCAATTCAGTTCTTCATTCCTGTATGCTTGAATTTC
Source organism: Pavo muticus (assembly GCA_016647715.1). Lineage (NCBI taxonomy): Eukaryota > Metazoa > Chordata > Aves > Galliformes > Phasianidae > Pavo > Pavo muticus. The sequence continues at coordinate 7,442 of JACDJE010000474.1, read as the reverse complement.
CTTTCCTCTGAGTTCTCACAGCTCCATAACCCATTTTTTTCTAGGTCTCCTAGTACCTCCTTACTGTACTGTGGTTTACCTTCTGCACCATGGTAATCCTTCCATTAGCAAGGAATTATACTGAAAGGAACAGGCAAACCCAGCTGATCAATCCGTGGCTCTGAGACTGGCGTCACAGATACAATTTTGGGTTTCTCAGTCTTGGGATGCTCTATGCAACACCGTGTTTGCTGACACCTTAATGGGATGCACCTTTCTCAGAGGGAGGAAATAATTTTTGTTTGGAAGTTAGCTGAGCTGATTGGTAGAGCTTTAAACTAGATTTGCAGGGTAAGTTTACCACTGGCGTGCCAAAATGTGAGAGATTGCATTTTAGTGAATTCCTTCAGTCTGCTCAATGGGGAGACTTCTTTCAACTTTTAAGTGATTGTCCGAAAACCTTTGAATAGGGTGGACTCATGCCTGTGCTCAGTAAATTCTAGTAATAAAAACTTGAATCTCTCAACCATGGTCATGCACATAAACAAAGACATGTAATTGGGATAGTACCGATGTAACTGGTGGTCCCAGTTGCAATGGCTTAATGCAAATCTTAGTGAGCTGTACTGTGAATAGAGAGAGAGACATATCCTAGCACTAAAAGGAAAGAAGTTAAAATATTTTTAGATGTGGTCTGGAAGGTTGTTATCTAGAAATTCTAGAAGAGAATATAAAGTCCTTGAGGAGACATAAGGGGAACAAAGACGAAATGTTGCATAGAAAAATTTGGAGAAGGTGCACATGTAATACTGGTGTGAGGGAAGTGAGATAGGATGAACTTGAGAAAAATGCTAAGGAAGGCAAAGACTATGTAAGGAAGGGATATTGCATAACAAAGAAGGACAAGATTGTAAATAGCTTGGAGGATGAAGAATGAATGGGAAACCTGAGGGTTCTTTTTTGGTTCTGAATAGATTTAGAGACACTGAAGAGCTTAGGACCAGTGGACTAGAATGGGGAGACCATTTCTCTAGGACAGATAAATCAGCAGTGATAGATTAAAAAAGGGAGCTAATGAACAATAGTGAAGAAGAGCAAAAAGTCATCAGAGAATCACACAGAATCACAAAATTGTAGGGGTTGGAAGGGACCTCCAGAGATCATCTACGTAGGTAGACATCCAGACAGATCTTGAATATATCTTGAGAAGGAGACCCTGCAACCCCTCTGGGAATCCTATTCCAGTGCTGCGTCACTCTGACAGTGAAGTTCTTCCTTGTATTAGTATGGAACTTCCTGTGTTATAGTTTCTGGCCATTGCCCCTTGTTCTATTGTTGCTTGCCATCGAAAAGAGTCTGCCCACACTGACTTGACTCTTGCACTTGAGATATTTATAAACAGTGATGAGATCCCCTCTCAGCCTTCTCATCTCTAGACTGAAGAGTCCCAGGTCTCTCAGCCTTTCTTCATATGGGTGGTGCTCCAGGGCCTTAATCTTCTTTGTCAATCTCCAGTGGAATCTTTCTAGGAGTTCCCTGTCTTTTCTGAACTCGGGAGCTCAGTACCCCAGAAATGGCCACACCAGGGAAAAGCAGAGGGGGAGGATCAACTCCCTCAACCTGCTGGACATGTTCTTTTTGACACACCTCAGGATACTATTGGTCTTCTTGGCCACCAGGGCACATTGCTGGCTCATGGCCAACCTGTTGTCCACCAGGATACCCAGGTCTTCCTTTCCAAAGCTTCTCTCCAGCGGGTCAGCCCCTAACATGTATTGATGCATGTAGTTATTCCTCCCAAGTGCAATACTCTACACTTGCTCTCAAACCTCATCAGGTTCCTCTCTGCCCATCTCTCTAGTCTGTCCAAGTCTTGTTGAATAGCAGCACAGCCTTCAGGTGTGTCAGCCATTCCTCTCAGCTTTGTATCATCAGCAAACTTGCTGAGGGTGGACACTATCCCCTCATCAAGGTCATTGATGAAGATGTTGAACAAGTTTGAACCCAGCACCGACCCATAGGAAATACTGCTAGTTACAGGCCTCAAACTGGTTTCTGCGCCACTGATCACAACCCTCTGAGCTCTGCCAGTCATAACGTTTTCAAGCCACCTCACTGTCCACTCATCTATCCCACGCTTACTAAGCTTCATTACAAGGATGTTGTGGGAGATGATAGTGTCAAATGCCTTACTGAAGTCAAGGTACACAACATCCACTGTTCTCTCCCCATTTACCCAGCCAGTGATGACAGCACAGATTGGTCAATCGTGATTTCCACTTGGTGAATTCATGTTGAGTACTCCTGATAACCATCTTCTCTGCCAATTGCTTGGAGATGGTATCTAGAACAGGCTGTTCTGTCATCTTTTTGGGGACAGAGATGAGGCTGACTGGCCTGTAGTTGCCCAGATCATCTTTCTTGCCCTTTTTGAAGACTGGAGTGACAAGTAGGTCCTTGAAGAGATCAGTTAGCTCTCCTGAAGTCCAGGGTAGCAATCCTACTTGTTGCTTTGCTTCTTACATACGAGATCCTGACCTCCACCATCTCATGATTGCTGCATCCTGAGCTGCCCCCAATCTTCACATCCCCAACCAGCCCTTCCTTCTTGATAAGAACAACATTCATCAGCATACCTCTCCTTTTCAGATTCTCCACCACCTACATCAGAAAGTTATATTCAACATATTGCAGGAAACCTCCTAGATCATGTGTTCTTGACCATGTTGTCCATCCAAAAAACACCAGGATGATTGAAGTCCCATCCCCCCCCCTTCCATAAGAACATAGGATCACAGGGTTACTTCCAGCTGTTTGTAGAAGGCCTCATCAACTTCATTCTGATCAGGTGGCCTGTATTACACACCCAAAATGGTGTCACCTGTATTAGCTTGCCCCTTAATTCCTAACCACAAGCTCTGCACTTGTTCAAAATTTATCCCCAGGTGGAGCTTGATACATTGTCATAGCTCTCTCCTATAAAGAGCAATTCCACCAACTTGTCTCTCTGACTGACCTAAAAAGGATGTAGCCATCTATGATAGCGGTCATGTGAGTTATCCACTATGTCTCCATGGTCACAATGAGATCATGGCCTTGCACACAGATGTCTATTTCTTCATGTTTATTTCCCATGCTGTGTGCATTGGTATACAGGCACTTAGGGGAAGCAGAAGGGTGCAGATATCCCTAGAGGGATACAAGATTTCCTTCCTAGCCTCTCTCTTGTGAAGAACTTACAGCCATCCACTGCAGCATGCCAATTGTGAGAGTGCTCTCACCTTTTTTCAGTGATGGCGACTAAGTTGTAGTTTGCCTATCACACAATGGCTTCTAGCTCCTCCTCTTTGTTGCCCATACTGTGTGCATTACTATAGATGCACTTCAGCTGAGATGTTGGCCTTGGCCCCAGTCCGGGCATTGTTGCCCCAGGCTCATCTTGTGCAAGCCTTATTTTATCTCTTCCCTTTTCATAACTAGTTTAAGGCCCCTGCCAGCTTCTGGGCTAGAATCCGTTTCCCACTTTGAGGTAAGTGGGACCTATCTGCAGCCATCAGGTCAGGTGCCCCATGGTTGAAAATGCCAAAATTCCTGTGGTGGCACCAGCCTCTTAGCTCTGTATTTATCAGATGGGTTTTCCTCAGCTTTTCAATATCGCTCTCTACCACTGAGGGGATAGAGGAAAACACCTGTACTCATGCTCTATCCACTAACCACACCAGTCTTCTGAAGTCCCTTTTGACAGTCCTCGGGCTTCTCTCAGTGACTTTGTTGCTGCCAGCCTGAACTATCAGTAGGTATAATCAGAGCGGTGAACCCTTTTTTCCTTCTTGGTGGAGGCTGTCTTGAGGTGTGGAGTTGACCGCCTCACCCTAGACAACATCCTGAGTGGATCTTCCACCACATCCTCAATGGATGATGGCTCAGAATCACTGGGAAAAAAGGAAAGGAAAAAAAAAGAAAAAGAAAAGAAAAAAAACAAAAACTTTCTAGGACAATTCCCTTCTGTCTCTGATTTCCAAGCCAGAGTTCAGAGATTTGCTCTGATAAAACGTGGCTGTGTTAGGCTGAGTGCCCCAGGAGAACAGAGCCCACATAAAGTATCCCACTCTAGTCTATCCCAGACTTTTGTCTAGAGGGACACTGCCAATACCAAGGAGGTTTGGGAGCTGGCAGGAGAATGGGTCACAGGGAAAGACAATCACTTACTGGGAGATGTTTTTTAAGTTGTAATAAGTACACAAGCCCAGACAAACAGAAGGGTAAAGAGACAGCAACATTCACTACAGAACAAGTTTTTGGAGAGACTGATATTAATAATAAGCTTAGAAAGACCTCATTCAGTGTGAAGCTCCCAAGTTTGCCAGCAGCCATATGTGCCTACTCTGTTTAGTTTGTAATATGAAGGTAAAGATATAGTACATTGGTAAGTTTATGTCCTTAGCAGTGATAACAAACTATTTATCTATTTATTCATTTATTTACACATACATAATTTCACCCCTCTGGACCTTGCTGTTTTATATGGTCCTCTATCTCAAGGTGGAAGCAATGAGCCACACACAGAACTTCTTTAGACATTTCTCTTAGCATAATGACTACAGTATGCACACTGATCAGAACATGCCTACTGGGCACAAAGCCTAGTAAAGGCGCTTTAAATAGCAATAAAAATGTATTTGTTTGGTTAATTACTTTTCATGAGTGGTAACTACTACTCATAGAATTGGATCTTCCTCCAGATCATAGATAATTAATTCTCTGTGTATTTCAAGTCTTTTCTCCAATTCAAGGAGCTGTATGTTTCTGCAGCAAGTGTCAGTTTAAAAAAAAGTGTGGAGGACAAGTTCATACTCTACAGTAAGGAGATATTTTGGGTCTCTACTGCTCTCTCCATAGGCAAGAATCTGCAATCTCACTTTATCAAAGGCAAAACTAGTAAGAGCCGGGGCTTGGGCTCATTTTCTTCCACCCACTGCCTTAAGAGCCCCTCCGTCTTTGAAAGATCAGACTTGCTTGCTTGTCATTTTAAGATCTTTTTTCCTGTTTCACATTTCTTTTTTGTAATCACTTTACTTTTTTTGATGTCTCTTTTTTTTTTTTTTTTTTTAAACTCTGGGAGTTAAGGAGTTAATGCTGCAGTTCCATGGATTCTTGATGGTAACTGGTTCTCAAAAAGAACGAGAACTGCATATCCCAGAAGACTTTCACTATTGCATTTCTGTTTTCCATTCAGAGGGAAAGACAAAACTGCTCACGGGTCACGAGATGGCCCCTTCTTTTACTGCTCGTCTCTGCAGTGTGTGCTCCCTTCAGCTGTCTTCTAACTGCTCAGTTTTCAGATGGTGACCTCTAGTTATGGACCGAATAGAAAGTATGTATAAAATGTTAAAATTGTGATAGTAGTTTGCAAAGTGGCACAACCAGCTGCTCTCTTGCCTGTTTCTTTAGCAAGGTCTTTAACTAAGCTTCAATTGCCTGCTTGCCTCTCATGAGCCCTGAGATATAAGGATATACATTTTTTTTCATTATAATGGTGGTTAAATGCTGAACAGGCACCAAGAATGGTTGTGGAATCTCTGTCCTTCGAGATATTCACTGCTTGACTAGAAAAAGCCCCAAACAACCTGCTACAGGTGGTCCTGCTTTGAGCCAGAGGTTGGCCCAGTGAAAGTCCAAAGGTCCCTCTCAACCTCAGCTGTTCCGTCATTCAAGTTTCCATCAGCAGGTTCCAAACACTGACAATGCAGCACATCTAGAATGTTACTGTGAAGGTTTATTACTTCAGTAGAACTGCTTCCTGAGCAGAGTCAGGAAGATTTGGAATAGAGAAGTCTTCTTATCATGGCATGGTTCTTGTTTGAATGCAGCTCTGAGACAGATGAAGCTATAATATGTTCTTTCTTATGCAGCACTGTAAGCTCCAATTACAGAACTTCAAATTCTCACCTCATTTGCAAGAAATTCTCTGAAGAATTATAGTAACTGTGAGGGATTTTTGTCAAGAGAAAGCCCTTTGCTCTAATAGCAGCACTAGGCAAGAAAGGACAACCTATGCTACTAGTTCTCTCTAGTTACAGCCATCTACACAATATACAAGCTAGTGTGTAACACACAGGTAGGGCATGGACTCTACCTAGACACAACTCAGGCATCATGGATCCACACAGTATCTACACTGTAACAAAGCTAATATCCCTTATAGAAATACTATGAGGTCTGTATCATGGGTGTCCAAAAATTGTCTAGGGCCGCATATATGTAGGTTGCTCCAAAAGTAATGCCTCACATTTATTTCCATGGAAATGACAACAGATAAAATGAACACAGTAACTGTGCTTGATAGAACAAATTACTGGCTACAAAATGATATTTTTTAACATACTGACACCATTAGCTATGCATTTTCACCAGCAATGAACAAGAACCTGCATGCCATGCTTGCCAAAAGTTGCACCAGCAAAGGTGACCCTCTGTCAGCAGCCACCACCTCACTCTGCTCACGTTCACTGTTTGGTCTCCATAAACATTCAGAAAGCTCTGGTGAATGTCAGCGGGTGCTGACATTTTTTCCACATGGAGAAATTCAGTGACACACTTTTGCTTCATACATGCTTCCAAGTCAGACACCATTTTGTCAGACCGCCCCTCTGCTGCCATCTGTCACACAGCAACAAAATGTAATGGAATATTGGTGGGAAGGTTCATCCTCTACTCCCAAACCACTAATATTCGTCTCTGATGTTATAGGCCAACATAATAAAATAGCAGGAATTACTTTCAGAGCAGCCCTCACAAAATAGATCCAAGGGATCGTACAGGTTGATTTGCTTAGCAATAGGAATTAGTACATTAGTTTAAGAACCAATATATTAGTTTACATAAGGAATCCATAAGTGATAGTTCTAAAACTTTCCATTTCATCTTTAGTAGGTGAACAGTCTCGTTTTTCCTCAATCATTTTGCACGGGGTACATAATAGAGTACTTTTATCTTCTCCCTTGATGATTTTGCCTCATGAGAAGTGCTGGAGTCACAATAGAATACTTCTATCTTTTGCTTCAAAATGTGCAAGGACATTTTCCTCAGGTTCCACATACATACACTGTTTTTAAAAGCGGCTCACTGTGGCCTAATAAGCAATGGAAATCTTCCAAACTGGGGAAAAGTGGATGAAAGTCAGTCAAAGGTCTCAGTGATGAAGCTGATGGTGAAAAAAGGGGAAGAGGAGGTGGGCACTCGACCACCCTAAATACCACTAAGCATTCCCAAAGGGACACTGTATCTATGAGGCCTTGAAAAAGAATGAATATGTATGCCAATGTACTGCATATGTATGTCTTAGCTGTATAAATGTAGAACCTGAACTCTGGGAGGGAGTGCTTGCCTGTCATTTTTCCCATTTCTTTTTTCCTGTTTCACATTTCTTTTTTGTAACCTCTTTACTTTTTTTAATGTCTTTT